>JAUYWH010000011.1:902577-916057 GCA_034779795.1 Ctenopoma multispine | reverse complement strand
GGTCCCTATGGAGCCGCAGATGTACCAGAATGCATGTATTATGCTTCTTTGGCAGTAATATAAAAAATTACAGTTTTGATGGAACATTTTCTGTGCATTTGGTCTCATAAGTAACTCTTGTTAATAGTGTGTTTTTAGCCTTACTGCAGGGTCTGAGTTAGATATATCAGGATCAAGCAATTTTACATATTTGTTTAAAAATTCATGCCAAATGCATGAACGCAGGCAAAATTTACAAAAAGTGAACAACAATGATTGTAAAAAATACGCCTAGTGATCCCTGAGGATTAAGACTAAAGAAAATAATAAAGGTTAAATACCTATGACTATACATGTGCAGAAAAAAAATCAAAGAGTTTTAAGATACCATAAAATCATGAGCTAAAATTCATATCAGACTGTCCATTGTTTCTAAAGCCTTGTGGTATGAAATTCAACAATTTGGTTTATTTGATGATAAATCTAATTATGTAAAGAGCAGGAGTGTCCAGACCTTTTTAAAGAGGGCCAGATTTAATGATGTGAAGATTCCCGTGGACCTTTTAGAAAAAGATTTGACAGCAAAGGTTGCATACAAATGCCATGTTTTAAAACTATTTGTTTTCATAATTGGCAATTATCGTTTTTAAATGTCAATGAAGCCACATACGAATTATCAAATGGAAAAAATATATATAATTGTATCCTGACAAAGCTGGGTTGCAAACCCAGATCTCTGGCACATCAGAACGTTTCCCTACTAGTTGAACTAACGAGGACAATATGCTAGCACTGAACATGCCTGTTGTAGAGCAAATCAAAGTAAATGTGCTGGTGCAGCTGTTTCTTCAGTGATATCAAAGACACTTCCCAATGGAGTACAGAATTTGTTTTTAAACGTTACAGAGCAAATACAATCTGAGAGATACTTGAATTACATTCAATTCTACAAAAATATTTTGAGACTAAACCGGTATCTTGGGGGACCTCTAGTGGCTGCGGGGCCCTATGCATCTGCATAGTCTACATAGTGCAAGAAACGCTACTGCTTCCATTTGTAGGAGAGATTGTGATATGGCTGAGTGAGAGCCAGTTCCACAGGGCCCTGAATACCTGCTGTTATGTATGAGGTGAATGTTTTATTTTATGTTAATTCAGTGGTCAGGCTCAACCTGTTTACTCTTACCTTGTCTTAACAGTGGTATTAGGGGGTCAATATTTATCAGCCATCAGAGGAGGAAAAGAGGTTTCAGAATAACTTCTAAGCTGCCAGAAGTTCCATCAGTCAGACAGTCTGAACAGAGGCTGGTAACCTGCCAGTGGAACTAGTCGAGCTGAAGTCACCAGTTTAGTTTAGTGCTCAGCTGGAGGAGGGGGTTTCCTGTTACCATATGTTTTAAATTAAATGTAGGTCAGCTACATTAAAGGTTTGTAATTCTGGAGGACCCTGTGGATACCTGGCATGAAATTCACTTGTCTACGTGACTGCTGAATTCTAGAATGTCTTATCTATTAATAGGTGTGGCAGAATGTTCTTTTATTGTCCCCGATGCTTTTTCAGTGCTTGAGAACAAGAACAAATATAAACTAGTGCAACATACAGACTTTCTAGTTTTCTTTCTTTTACACAATGTCTATTCCTTAGACATGAATTGTCCGTTTGTTTTAAATCAGTCTAATGTGTCCTGGCAGTACTGGATGATTGTGTATGTGTTTCTGTCACTTGCTTGTCTCTGGATTCAAACAGCTTGGTGCATGGTGAACAGCTCCTGTTCAACTTTAGTTGTCCTGCTCCTGGAGGCCGCAAGCAGACTGATGACATATTTTTATCCACTGTGTATTCTATTAAGTGGGCATTTAGTATTGTTGGTGTTAATCTTTTCTGGTTAGGGTTCTTTCATTCTTTCTTTCCATTTGAACTGTGAATGTATGCTGTGACATGCCAAAATAATAACCCCCCGGGATTAATAAAGTCTTTGCCTTTAATTGGAGGTTAGTCTAGTTACCTAGAGTACTTTTATTTTTGGATTTGTTTAAATGAGAGTGAGAGTAAGTAATTTAATAGTTTTTTAATTACAATTAAATTCTTTATCATAGTAAAGTTAGGGCAATGTTTGTGAATGCTGTCAAATATAGGTCTTAAAAAGGAAATCAGAATTGGCCAAAGTCAGAATAGATGGGTCCGACTATAAAAAAAAAAACTGAAATGAAATCAGCCAAGATCATTTCAATCTGTCCATCTCTAGTCAGGACCTTGTCAGGACATCTGTTCCTCAATGGTTAGACTTGGCTTGGCTTAGTTGTCATCATTTGAGCCGATGTGAAAGTGGAGCACACAATAACAGGTGGTAAACTTTGATATTTATGATTGTTGCATTGATACTGCATCATAAACTACCTGTGTGTGTGTGTGTGTGTGTGTGCCTGTTTGCGCGTGTGTGTGCGTGTGTGTATGTCTGACAGCTGTAATAACAGCCTAGTGTATCTAAACAATAGGAGGAGGATGGAATGGGTGAATGAGGGTATTAACAGACAATTCAGTTTTCCCAAGTGCCTCCAGTTGTGTGTCTCATGCTTGTGCTTTGAAACGGGAGACGTTCTGTGTGTGTGTAACCAGATCGTTCGTGGTGATCAACAAGTTCTTCTAATCTTCTGGCTGGTGGGAGCATCTGTGGAGTTAGACAGGTAACACTGGAACCTTTTCACACCCTGAGTACTTTAAGGGAGCAGCTGGGTGAGGGAGTGATTACTTCAGTCAGACAACTCTCACGTCTGTCTTTTTGTTATTTTGTATTCATCAAAAGTACCACTGATGCCTGTAATGTGCCCAGATGATTTTACAGATTGTTTTACACAACTGTCATTGTGAGAGTTTTCTACCCAACTGCAGGGAAAAGCAGAGGGAGAGGAAATCCCAGGAACCGTGATCTTGAAGGATCTTGCAGTGTGTGCAGAAATCTGAGTGCAGCATTGGCAGGGTTTACCTTAAGTATGTCACTGCACCATCATACTTCTGCACTAGTACCATCATTCCAGCCCAAAATTGGTTGTTGCAGAGCACATGATAGAAAAGAAGAAAATACAGCAGCTAGCAGAATGCAAGAAAACTTTTAACTGAAGAACGACTAATTAGATATCTAGGGTAAAAAATAGATAAAAAAAGATAGGCATTTCACTCACATGTCTCCCATTGTAGTGTAAATAAGAGGCTTTAGATTGCAGTCTACAGTGTTTGCAGGCACTCTATGTTGCTCAGGCTCTTTCTCACTCCCTTAGAAACACACATATGCACTTTTTTCTCTCTCTCCAACACACACAGTTGAGTCTTAGTGGAGTCACATAGTTCTGTAGTAGACCCAGCTCAGCTCTGTTTCCCATGTTTGCCTGACACAACATCACAGGGTGTTCATGTGATAGTAATCTGACTGTGTGTGTGTGTGTGTGAGATTGTGTGTGTGTGTGTGAGAGATTGTGTGTTTGTGATATTGGTGGATTAAGGGGAATATTTATTTTTATTAAATTTGTATTTGTTTGTAATTGTCCCTGTTGGCGGTCAGAGTTGAACATTGCTATGAATGCATAATTGATACATGACACAGACTACAAACAACCTCGAGGGGGTATGGAATCAATCGTTTTTTCCTTCTCCAGTTATATCAGTTGGAGGATTTACAGTAAACCATTTTGCCACCACTCATGTTAGAATCCTCTGAGAGGCCATACCCCCCACGTCGAGAACCACTGGCCTACATTCTTGACTCCTCTATAGTTGATTAGCAGGCTGTTGAGCTGCATGAAGCCTGGTCCTGTGTCTGAGCATAATAATACACGACATCAACTGGATAACAGTATCCTGATATAGGTACTAAAGAGGAGTGTGTAAAATTGTACCTTCCATGATGTGCTAAGCAACAGGAGCACAGAGAGTCTGGCTTCACCAGACAGAAGCGATGACATTGTTGATATGAGGTGGATTTGTGAAACAGTGGAAATGTTTGTGAAGCTACAGGGTGGCAATTTGTGTGCCTATTTCATATGTGCTTGGAAGATTAACACAGGAAAAAAAAAGAATCAACTGAGTGAGTACTGCCATTAGTGTTAAGCCAGCAACACAACCATTATCCACTAATCTCCACAGAAGAATGGAGAGTTCTGCTATACTGTAGACCCAGCCCCTCCTTCTAATGACATCACACAAGTGATGAAAGATGTCAAGCTGTGATTCGTCTGGTACCAGTGTGTAGTCTTTCACAAGCCGCGGCAGGAACATGTGACCCTGTCGTCACCTAATTTGACAGTGACCATTTTATCAGATAGCAATATTGTGCATTCTGAACGTGGAATTAGCAGGTGTAAAGAGACTGCTCATGCTGACAGTCTGTTTGTGTGCATGTCTAATACAGTATATTACTGCGTTTCCCTACAGTTGGCCTGCCACCACCACGTCAGCTCTAATTTAACTACTTGTAGTTTAGTATTACACAACTGTGACATCACAGAGCCGCTGTGTAGTGGCTCACTTTCCTGCTGATAGCAGGTGGAGTTTACCCTGCACACTGTAAAGATTATGTAACGCATGGGAATCAGTAGAACATAAAATGGAAGAAACAGCTTCAGGCAGATTATTACTGTAACAATTTGTCTATGACTGATTCTTTCATTGCTGTGTTGTTAAATGCAGTCCATGGCCTTCGTGCATCTACTACAGTGCACGTTTAGCAGAGAGAACTCATCTTAGCATGTTCTTCATCTTCCAGTATGAAGATTGTTTCTATGAAGTGTACAGAAGTTGTACTGACAGATGCAGTATAACATGTAAGACAGGCTGCATATACAGTTTCATCAATGATTTAGCCACAGTTGTCATAAACAGACATCCAGCAGAACCAGTTAGAATCTGCTTTGTGAGTGCTGTGTATAAAGTCATCAGTCGTCCATCTCTTTCTTCCTCTGCAGGATGGATAGAATACTAACACAAATGTGTGCACAGTTTGCATGCTAGAGAAGGCAAGAGGGATTTTCCCATCCTGCCTCTGCAGCGGCTGCCCTAGATTCCACCGACCGATTGTCTTGATGCAACTCCGCTATTATTAGAGCTCTATTATCAGGAGAGATAGAGTGAGAGAGGAGGAAGGAAGGTAAAATGCAGAGGATGAAAAAGTGGAGAGACAAGAAAAGCATGCCTTGTTTTTCTTCTAGTTTATGTCTTCGCCTTCTGCTGAATATTCAACACTTATCTCATGTGGTTTCTATCACAAGTGCTCCCTGCAGTATTCTATATTTGATAGTCCTGCATTGACGATACAGCATGTAGAGCCAAACAGCCGCTCCGCTAATAGTGTACATGTGCATGCTAGTGTTGTTTTCACAGCAGTATGAGCTGACCGTAGAGGGAGGAGGTCATCTTATATACAATACGTGCTTGCATCTCAGAATGTCATACAGGCCTATGCCTATCCTGAACCCACAACACACCTGATCTCTTCCAAATGACTGGTACGTGCACAGAAAACTAGACTTCTGTGAGTCTGTAAAAGGCCTTTTTTACAGGTCTGCTTTAGCCAGTCTCTAATTTTGAATCAGTTGTTTATGTTTTAACAGCTCACAGTCAAGATGACTGGTTCCTGCAGGCATCAACTCTTTGATGGTCTACAATCAAAAACAGCTTGTGTCAAAGGCTTGGTGTGAGGCTATTGTAACCAGTAAGATCAATTAAAGTGAGTGAACTGCAGTGTGATTGATACCAGTGTAGTTTATGCTTGTTAACTAGCTGATGACTGAGGCTAACAAAGGCTAACACTAATATGTTACATTTGGAGTTGAAACATGTCAGGTGAATAGACATTATGTCTAATAAGGAAGGACTACTAAGAGCAGCACACTGCAAGTTTGAGAAAGGACAGGTGCAGCACTTGTAAAGAGATGTTGCAGGCTGCCGTCGTCATTAGGCTTGGTGATAGCATTGTTGAAAAAATGGGAGACGTGTACAGTGATGTCATGACGTGGCTCTATGGTGGCTGTCTAGCCTGTGGAGATGTAGATGGAGATTTGCTTACCTTTAAAACATGTTTATCTTATTACAATCAGATCCCATGTGCAGAGTCAAACTGACATTGATTGTCTATCAAAGGCTGACTAACTCTGTAAAACCCACTGTAGTTCAATACCTCAAACATACCCTGTTGTTTTTTGCTCTCCTTCCTAAACACAGTGTCCTGCTGTCACAAATACTGGAACGCCATATGTGGATAGTAGATGAAAGTAGGCCCCACACAAATGCCTGATTTTCCTCTTTGTTTGATAAAACAGTTTTGGGCCAGCTAACGCTAGCATGAACCTATAAGCTGAAGCTAAACCGTCTTGTATGTGCCAAGGCTAATGAGCTGTAGTGGCTATGTAAACCTGCTTGCACTGAACACAGTTGCAGTGCTGATGCAAATTAAATGTGGAGACAACATTAAAGATACAACAGATTGCGTCTGAAATCAGCTGCTTAGAGGGAAATGTTAGACTTAGTATTTTCCTCGTACTGCTTTTACAAAAACACTGAGCTATTTTTGGATAAACCTTTTCCTTCCCTCCCTCCTCTCCCCTGGGCCCACACATCCTTGGTATGGAGAAAATGAAGGAGGAATAAAAGTGGGTGGGGAAACCTGGGTCACATCACTGTGCTTATGGCTGTTTACTTTGCCTCTCTCTCTTGCTAGCACTCAGTCTTTTTCTCTTTTTATTTTCTTCTGTGTCTGCCAGTTTTTTTCCTTCCCCTCTCCCCCTTCTCCTTACTTTCACCCCTTATTTCTCTCAAAACTCCACAATGCGGCTTACATCTCTCTCTCTCTCTCTCTGTCTCTCTCTCTCTCTCTCTCTCTCTCTCTCTCTCTCTCTCTCCCCCCCCCCCCAGCCATCTCGTGTCTGCTCTGTATCCTGTGGGTTTGACAGAGAGAGAGAGAGATGACCTTGTACAAGAGGGGATGTCTCTTCATGCTGTCATTGAGCATTACTTCAGCTCAGATGCTTTCTTATTCTATCTCTCTCTCTTGCACATTACTTACATCCAAGTGAACCTCCACAACAGAACCACTCTTGTACCCTCGCTGGATTCTGTCTGTCTGTCTCTTTTGTACTGGCTGTTTAACCTGGTTAGACCTTTTTAAGCTAGTCTTTTTTCTAATCTTGTTAAACCACATTGAGAACATGTTATTAGTTTGGTGACTAGTTTGGTCAACTTACTTGACTGACTTGATTCTCTCATGTGCAGGTAATTCTGGATTCACAGACATTAGAGTGTAGAAAAATACACACAATCACCAGCCTTATCCTTTAGCTGTGGGTGTGTTGCCTGTGCTCTTGATCTTTTGAGTCCATCTGTGTTTTACATTATGACTTATCTGCAGAGAAAGTGTGAAAGACTGGAATGGAATTGCAATAAGTGTACATGCTGGTATGCTGTGTTTCCCCATGTTTATCAGAAGTCCATAATTATCATCCAGAGCTAAAACAACAAAACAACTGCTGGTGGCTTCCAGTTTTGATCCATGTCCATGTTGGTACAAACCCTGGAGTTGTTAAATTCCCCACCCAATAATTCTGCTGTTCTTCTCTTTCGTCTCTTTCTGTGACTGCTCTTTTCTGTCCAGCGGGTCCAACTCGTATTTTTAACTGACTGACTGAGCATGGTGCAAATTAGTATTTCTAAATAAAATGCCTAAAATTCCTGCCCAGCTCTGATCAACCCCCACCAAGTAGAATGAAATATGATGAGCATATTATGTACTGGAAACAGATTTGATAAGACACTATCGAACCCCAAATCTATCTGTAAACTACTGCATGTCAGTGTTATGACCAGGGGCCTGTACCACAGAGAGAGCTCAACTTACTGTGACTTTACTCAGCCTAACATAGCCTGATGGCCAAAAAACCTTGATGAATAGAGAAAGGAGTAGACATCTTTTGATCTTGATAGATTTGCTTGGACACCCTCAGTAGTCTTCACCTCCATATTATCTTTCTAATAAAATCCCATTTTTAATTACAAAGTCTCCTCTTTATTCTGAGCTGCAGTAATGTAAAAGCACCTAGACTTACAGGAACCTGGCTAGGAATCAAAGAATTGCAATGTTAATATTATGTCTTTAGTTACTGAGCGATAAACAGTCCTTCACTTAATTTTTTTGCCTGGATGGACTGTAAAAAAAAAAAAAAAATCTTTTTGTGTGTCACCTTGTTGCAAGCCCCTTTGCCACTGTCAGGATCCTGTATGAAGGATGTGTGGCCAGTGGAGAGGTTTGAATCTGATCCTCTGAATTTAATCTGTTTTGGAGCAGGTTAGCCGTGCAGCAAAAAGCTTGATTTACTGTATGCCCTTGCGTTGAATCTATGCTGAACCTATGCCGTTGTCAGCATTTACTCCTGTGCACTGGTATGTCTGTGTCGTTCTGCAACTACCCCATCAAATGTTAGTTGGGGATGGGTTTCTGTACCACTGTTGAGCTTAATCTTAAAGTGAGGTGAATAACCCATAATGAAGTTTGGTTGTTCACTTTACTTTACTTTAGTTCATTTGGCAGACGCTTTTATCCAAAGCGACTTACAAGGAGACACAAGCAATTACAATTCAGGTTCTGTACATTTTTTTTGTTTCAATTCTACAGTATGTAATCCTGCTAGTTGTAGGAGTGAATGTGTGAATAATTTTTCATATTTCATATGGGGAGCAGTTTCAAGGTGTCAAAGCTGAAACGCGTCTTGTTGAAGTGGAGCAGTGAAAGCAGTTGAAGTGAAAGTTGATATGTAAGCAGTTCTAGCGTGTGGTGAAATGTGTATGTGGTGAAGGCATTTCAGATGTCACCCTGAGCACTGTGGGAATGTTGAAAGTAGGTGAACTAACCGGTAATGAGTCATTGAGCTGTCAACTTTAATGAGGAGGAGCCTGGCTAGAAAAATGGAACATGAGGCAGCTGAAACGTCGGCCTAAGCACCCCCACTGGAACACACCCAGCACAGCCCAGCCACCTTCAGTCTGATGACACACGATTAGCTGCTGCCGTCCTTTCCTCTACACCTCTTTATCAAGCTTCTGTCTCTCATTCATCTTCACGTCTGCTCATTTAACAGCTGAGGAACATAGAACACATCTTTGCTCACAGCTGCTCTTTTTTTTTTTCTTTTTTTTTTTTTTGCATGATGACATTTCATCTCATTCTGTCCCTGCATGATGAGATTTCGCTCTCTTTCTCTCTGTCCAACTGTCTGACATTCTCTTGCCTGTTGGTAATTATGAGAGAAAGCTTTATTTATGTACCTCTGGGGGACCATCTCTCTATCAAAGTCTGTCTCCCCCTCGCTCTCTCCCCCACTGATTGATATTCTGTAGTGGTAGAAAGCAGCAGCGGGAGCATCATTTGGCTTGTTGTTAGGCATGTGGTGCCTTGGTTACGGCACTGTCAACCTGATTGCTATTGTGTTAGGCTGGTCACTCCATTTCCAGGCATCTTCACTCTTCTTTTTTTCCTCCTCATCTCATCCATCCTGTTTTATTCATTTTTATGTATATATTTTTTTCCTCTCGTATCATCTTTATTTCCTCTTGGTTCTTGATATCACCTTCTTATGATCTCTTCCATTTCCTTCCCTTCTTCAGTTTTGTTTCTTTATCCTGTTTATCATGATATTTTTTTTTCCTCCTTCATGTTTCACTTTTGATGAGATGATCCTCTTCCTTGGTTTTAGCTTCCTTCCATCTCTTCACTGACTCTCTTTGTCTGTTTCCTCCCCTGTGCCACTGATTCTGTCTTCCATCATCTTATTCTCTGTCGTTTTACTCTTTCGTTCACTGAGTAAAAATATATATATTTTTAACAAACCAGATTTTATTATTTGCCTCCTTTTCTTTGTTAATTAGTACTTCCTTTTCTCAGTCTTACTTATTAACCTTTCCCCTCTCACTGAGACATTATCATCAACCATCCACACTTTTCTAACATAATAAGTTCTTGTTGACCTCACTCATGGTCTTATGCCCCTTCTCTTAACTTTTTTCTTTCTCCCTCTGCTCTCAGGACCTCCATGCCTTCCCATTAGCATAGAAGTTTTTCAGGTTTAGCAACTGTTGTCATTTTCTCACTTTATTTGCCCACCTCCCTCCCTCCTTCCCTCCTTCCTTCCTTGTTTCTAAGTTAAAACATTGTGGAGGCTTTTGTTTTGTTATACTATAGGGCCTTGTTCATGCTTCCTGTGGAAGCTGGCACAAGAATCTGCACGCGTGTCACAATTACATTATCATATCCAGTGCCGGTCATCTTTTGGAACTCTGTCGGCTTTCTTGTTCTACAGCAGCCTAACTTCTGTAGACTGGTCAACAGCGCCCACTGCAGTGAAGGAGGGCAGCAACACTAATGAAGCAGGGCTAGTATGTGATTCTCTTCTGAAAGCATGTTCCGGTATTTAATTCCCATTATTCATATAAAATAAATGATGGCCAGCTGCCTGTTCCAGTACATGCAGTTTGAGGCAAGAGGAAAATCAATATGACGCATGATGCTGATTTCCTGTTTTTCTGTGAAATAAATATAGGAACTAAGCAGTTGCTTGCACAGCCTGAGAATCCTGTTGGTCTTAAAGCAGTAAACATATATAGCTTGTCAGTGTTGCTGCAAACTGTTATGTATTTGGGGTTTGCGGCTGTACCAGTAGATAAAGGGCGCTCAAGTGATTGAGTGTGACACTTTCATCAAGTGCAAACAGATTTAAAAATAGGAGGATGAAGTGTCCCCACTCCGGGTGCCCTTTATAAGTTAAGCTTTAAAAATAGAGTCTCCTACATTTCCTATAATGCAGCCATTAGCATCTTTGTGGCCCTGGGGTTGTGAGCTGGGAGGTAAAGGGGATGAAGGGGTATTTTTAGCCAGGCTAGCCTACACGTTTTCTGTGCAGTCAAGCTCAATAAATCAGATTAGAGTTTTTTTGGAGAGCAGGATAGAGCTTACTGTGTGTGTGTGTGTGTGTGTGTGTGTGTGTGTGTGTGTGTGTGTGGATATGAATTACAGCAGGGCAAGGCTGGAGATTTACTAGCTTCACAACCTTCAAAAATAAAAAAAAATAAAAAATAAGTATGTGACAGATGTTATTGACAATATAAACACAGTGATGTGAGCTGCAAATACGCAGGGTCTGTGCTCCATCTTGTCTTTAAATCATAAGTCACTGTCCCCCTGATTCTGTTCCTGGTGGAAACAGTCGCTTTGTAGCCTCTGTGCTCGTCTGTATTCTGGATCAGTATGTGTTTTCTGTTTAAAAGGCAGACAGTGCTGCTCTCTCTACATTGGTTGTTCCCTTTATGCCTCATGCTCATTGGCTGCCGGTGGTCTCCCGTGCAGCCAGACAGAAAGCGCCTCTGCTGCCGTTAGTGATGGGCAGATTATACACCGTGCTAAACACACGTTCACATACACTCATACATACAGCCGCGCAGGCTACGCCAATGTGCAAAAAACAATCACAGAGATATTTAAATGTACACACAATTGTTTCCAAATACTCAGTGACTGTGCACAGCCTCTTTACTCTCTGATGATGTCCGCTCATTCCTCTCTGACTGATCCTGCATCCACGTCAAGTCTGGTCTGCCAACATAAACCTGCAGTTCAACAGGGGTAATCATAAAATGTTATTGTAACTGACTGTAAGGAGTAGAGGATAATGTTAATTCTAAAAAATGGTGCTGACACACTGCTTAATGATATTGTTGTTTCAATTACATACATCAAATCAGGCACACTGTCTTGCACATGCTCACACTCCCACTGGTTGTACTGGAAACACAATGTCTGCAGTCTGCTTCATTCCTGTGTGTAGGTGAGTGTGTTTGGGTGGTGCTCTGAGAAGAGCGAGCTGTAGCAATGCTGAGAGTTGACATTGATCAAATCAGATACTGTACAGTGTTGGAAGTGTGGCATCTGCTTTTCTTTGTTCTCTCTGTCTCATATTACTGCTGTGGCTCCACTGATTCACAGCTCTGTGTGTGTATCTCCATGACCAGTGCTCACTGCTGCCTCTGGTTACTATAGCAACAGACTCACCAGACACTGAGTTTTCTCCTTTCGTAGCATGTGTAGGTTTTTCTCAACAGAAAAAACAGTGTACTCTGTCGGCATGTGTGTGTATTGTAGCATGCATTTAATAATTCAGTGCGGATAAATCACTGAGAACCTGACAGAACCTGTAGTTCTGTCCGTCACTTCTTATGGCACCCCTTATACTGTGTGTCCACTATATATTTTCATGTTCTATGTGCAGATGCTAGCGCAGGGTGCACAAATGCTGCGACACACACACAGAAACACAGCCAGTGTTGGCTCTCATGTCAGTAGCATATATGCAACACTTTTTTACTGGACCTGAAAGCCTCCCGCATAGTCACACAAAGAAGAGTACTTTGTACTGTGCTGCTCTTTCTGTGTAGACCCAGCAGAACCGTTACCCTAATCTGAACTGATTTTTACCTTTACCCTAAAAACGCAAGTGAGGACAGGCCACAATTCCCCTCACTCTAAAAAATCTCCTCATACACAAAGTGTAACATTCAAACTTAAACTGCTCCTCATCGGGCCCGGCTCTACGCTGGGGCAAGAGGGGGCGTTGCCCCCTTTAACAAACGTCCTGGCCCCTTAAATCAAAAGATGGAAAAGGCACAAATGAGATGATGAATTTCACCTCTTGTTCGCTCTTTCCCTCCATGCTCTGTTTGTGCGCAAACTCACACAACACTCGGCAGAGACCCTGACACAAACCCCAAAAGCTTTCAACTCTGCACTCAACAGTTTTCTCGTTTCATTTACTGATGTAATCACAGCGATTTTAGTAAAGTAAACTAGGGATGCTCCGATCGATCAGCCACCGATCAGTATCTGCTGATTTCCGTGAAATAGTATGTGATCGACGATGAATGCGCTTCATTGTTGATCGCAAAAGTCGATTACCTGTAGCTCATATTTTGCATGCATGCCTGCAGAGGTCCTGTGTGCAGTGTAGCGTCCCCTCCCTGCGCAGGCGTGCGACGGCAAATGATGGACAAACATGCTGTGGAACTTTTTCACCGTCTGTGAGAGTGATGGAGTTTGCATCCTGCAATATACAGTATGCAATGGAAAAACACATCGCAGAGGAAGCTCGTTAAAATGCTTCAACACATAAACTACAGTTAAATTATTAGTAGTTAATTTTTCTTAAGCTGTATAAATCCAGAGAACATCCCATGCATGCTTGTTCCTTTGTCATACAATCAGAAAGAAGTACCAGGCCAGAAATAATCAGTGTAATAAGCAGCAACAATCATCAGTGGGACATTTAGATACTCAGTAGTTATAAGTAATAAACATAGTTATGCTGGGTCTCATTCGGGAGCATTATATTATTATTATTATATACCTGACATAACACACCAATATTCTACCTGTAATAAATTGAAGAATTTACAGCCAATCCATGTGATCAGAATCAG
>JAUYWH010000011.1:849861-870350 GCA_034779795.1 Ctenopoma multispine | reverse complement strand
TGTGTGTGTGTGTGTGTGTGTGTGTGTGTGTGTGTGTGTGTGTGTGTGTGTGTGTGTGTGTGTGTGTGTGTCAGTCTGGACAGCAACCTCTTCCAAAATTAACTTTGGAGATAGTGTTACTGTACATGCAGTGTCTGAAATGGCCACTGGGCCACAGCTACAGGGAATTACAGACATATCAGTGGTCTGTCACCCTAAACAGTACAGTTTTAAAAGAAGTCTGACATCAGAACCTCTCCCATAGTTTGTTTCCTCCTGCTTTGGCCTCAGCGTCTCCACGACAACGAGCAGATTCCCTGAAAGGAAGGGTGTTTGAAGTCTTTAACAAGCCATCTGTCGTTGTCTCCATATATACATGCATGTGTGTCGTATTTGTTTTTATGTTACTAATTATCTGGTGCACAAGATGTCCTCATGTCACACTGTGGTGCATCAGATCAGAGGGCTATCTTTATCTCCACTTTTTGTGGATAAGCTTTCTGTGGCCTCGTTGACAGCACCATTAAAACCTAGTAGTTGGTTTTAACATCGTCATGGTTTAAACTTTTATCTAATATTGTTTGAGCGACATGATCTTCTAAAACAGCTCCGTAGTTCACAATAATTTCCCGCACAAGGAGCAAGCATGTATTACTATATATTACTATTACACATAGTAATAAACAATCACACGTGGTGTACTTTTGCATACAGTTTAGCTGACGGTAATTTAAAAGTACTGTCCTTACGTTACATTGTATGGCTGCAATCTAAATTCAGCCGTACAATCTAATGACAACATACTTTAAATTTGTGATTCAGACTATGTTGTGTTAAGGCTGTGACGCACTAGACACTGCTGACAACTGAAACCAACTGTTGTGTGGCCTCTTGTCGCCTGTGTCTGGGGGAAAATGTGGCACTAGAAATGAACTCTCTGCAGCAAGTGATGGTACTCTGTAGTCATCATTCAAAAAAGTACTGCAGATGCACAGCCCATAAACAAAACAGCACTTGGCAGTGAACCAGTGGCCTGATGTCAAACCATCAACCAGCCTGGTGTGTACTGGCACTTACAGAGCTGTGAAAAATTAATTGTCTCTGTTCCTGATTTTCTTTTTTTTGCATATTTGTCAGTCTTAGATAATTCAAATCATTAAGCAAATGTTATTATTATACAAAGATTTCCAGAGAAATTAGAAATTGCTGTTTTTAAATGATGATTTAATTTATTAAGGAAAAAATCTGTCCAAACCTGCTTGGCCCTAGGTAAAAAAGTAATAGTAATTGCCCCCTAAACCTAATAACTGGTTGTGCCACCCATGTCTGCAATGATGCATTTGTGATAACTGGTTATGAGTTATTCACATTGCTGTGGAGGAATTTTGGTCCACTCTTCTTTGCATAATTGTTTTAATTCAGACATGTTGGAGGGTTTACGCGCTTAAACAGCTTGTCATACCAGCTAAGGTCATGCCACAGCATTTTAATCAGAACTAAGTCTGGACTTTTACTAGTCCTCTCAAACCTTAAGTTGTTTGTTTTTTACCCATTCAGAGATGGAATGGCAGTAGTGTGATGGTCTGGGGCTTTGCTGCTTCTGGACGTGGATGACTTGCCGTAACTGACGAATGAATGAATTCTGAGCTCTACCAAAATAATTTTGAAGGAGAATGTGCAGCTATCAGTTTGTGACCTCAAACTCACTTGGGTTATGCACAAAAACAATTATACGTAACACACTCACCACCATATTTGACTGTTTGTATGATGTTCTTTTTATAAAAAGCTGTGTGACTTTTAGACCAGATGTAACGTTGTTGTATTCAGTATTGTAAAGTTACTGTGTTTTTAACTAAACTTCCTAAGTAGACTACACAAGATTTCTAATGTGCATGTAGGCGCGTTAAGGCAATGTTGGATTATCAACAATTAAAAGAACTCCACATTCTGCCTTTACAGCAAGATAGTTAGTATTGTGCTACAAATCACATGCCCAGTTGCTGTTCTGTGGCTTATATCCAACATGCAATGCAGCGTGACCTACTTTGCATTTCGTATTTGGTAATGTAGGTGCAGGTGGCATCAGGGAATTAATCATTGGCAATGTGGAACTTGTTTTGGACTTTTGACTGCTGTGAGAACTATTTTCAACTGTTGCAAAGATATTTTTCTCACTTTGGAGGGCAACACAACAAACGTTTTCACCCCAAACAAAAAACACCCAGAAGAGAGTGCTTACAGTCAAACAATGAGAGAACCTTACATGAGCGCAACAGTTCACTGTTCGGTTTAGTTGGCGCCTGTTGGAGGCAACTATTGTTATCCACCTCTAAACTGGTCTCTTTATTTGAGGGGAGCATGAAATGCTCCAACACTATTGAGATCCTCTTTTTCTCTTTATTATTATTGGTGCCTGCCATTGAAAATGGAGGCACCTATTGTAATCCACCTCTAAATTGGCTTCTTTATAGATTTATTGTGGGGGAGATTATCTGGTGAGATTGTTTTTTCTTTATTTTTATTTTTATTATTATACCGCCCTGTTTTTCATCCGTTAATGCTTCCCAGACGTCGTATAAACTTTGTTCAAACTTCAAAACCTGCGTCTTCTTTAAGAATGGGGTGCCATTATTTTTCATCTTATCATCTTTTATACTTTTCATCTTATTCATCTTTTTTTTGCATTATCGTCTGAGAATCATTGTTCAACTTCCCATCAACTTTCCTCTTTTTTTATCGTCTTCCTGTGTCGTCATCGTTTGTCGTATAAACGTCATTTCAACTTTTAACGAATCTAGACACTTTCATCTTTCTAACTTTAAATCAGCTTTTTTGTGTCTTTTATACTTTTTAAGTTTGAGCAGTTTATGTTTTGGATGATTTTTGATCCGTTTTCAATGTTTCCATTAGTGTGTATTGCGGAATGTTGGTCGTAGAGTCGGCCACTCTAAAGTCTGTCCTTCAACTTTTATCAACTTTTTTTGGAACTTTCTTCTCTTCAGTCAACTTTCATTTTTCATAAATAAATTCTAGATAGAAAGGTAGGAAAATCTGTCCTCTTTCCACTGATATGATTCTTATAGTGATAGGACTCAAGGTTTTCTCGTCGCTGTGGCCAACAGTGGACGGCTCATCATCTGAGCAGCCCATTCACTTCAATGTTAAAACTTCTCTCTAAAGTCTTGTCTAAATCAGAGATGTCCTGTGTTTGTAAATCGCCACTACACCCTCATTTCTTTGAATTTCCCCACAAAACAACGAGTGTGTTTGTTGAAGTGTTGGGGTGCTTCAAGTCTTGGAATTTTTCCAATATGACTAATTGTTTTTGTCTTATAAAGGATTTAGTGGACAGACATGTTATACATCAAAACGACCAGCTCAGTCAGGTGATGTCCCCCGTTATGATTAGTTGGCATTTTGAGTTATCATGGCAACGGAATTCGCCTAAAACCAAGCAGTATGAGCTCACAAGACAGACTGGGGATTCCTACCACACATATTATACATCAACACGGCTGTCTCGATCATGACACATCCCCTGTTGTGGTTAGTTGGCAGTTTGAATTACCATGGCAACCTAAATCACCAAATAAAATACAGGATAAGCTCATAGGACAGACTGGGGATTCCTATCAGACATATATTACATCAAAAACATGGCTAAATAAATCCTGCTTTCTCATTGTCATGATGGGTTTAAGGTTCACGGGCTCAAGGTAGAAGGCACCTTCAAAGTTTCCCCAGGAACTTTCTAGTTTCCTTTTGTTACCTTGTAATTTAGTTTGATTGTAAAATCCAGCAACTTGCTGATAGTCTTAAGGACCAATATGAAAAATATTTTAATAAAATTTTGAATCCTGTTGCTGCCTGAAAAAAATCCTGTATAATATGTTTTTGCCATGTCGCCCACCTGTATGCACATTTATAACCTGCCTATCGTTTTGTCAGCTGCTTATTGTTGTTGTCTTAGATTTGTCTGTTGTTCTTTTCTCTGTCCACTCACCCCAACCGGTCGAGGCAGATGGCCGCCCACCATGAGCCTGGTTCTACTGGAGGTTTCTTCCGTTAAAAGGAGTTTTTCCTCTCCACTGTTGCCTTACATTCTTGCTCAAGTGGGACTGTTGGGTTTTCCACATTATTCTGTGTTTACTTATATTTTGTAAGGTCTTAAACCATACAATGTAAAGTGCCTTGAGATGACTTTGTTGAGATTTGGCGCTTTACAAATAAAAAAATGTATTTATATGTCAGTAAATTACAATAAAGTGAGTGTAATCTAAGTTATTCTGAAATGGTGACACCATTAAATGAAATCATTTTGTCACAGTTAGAGATTTCAATTCCATATAACTTAATGTAACCAGTATGTGATATTAAATAATACAATAAGTTTGTTGTCGGTGTGTGTGTGTGTGTGTGTGTGTGTGTGTGTGTGTGTGTGTGTGTGTGTGTGTGTGTGTGTGTGTGTGTGTGTGTGCGTTCGCGTTTGCGTGTGTGTGTGTCCAGCAAATGTGTGTGTGTGTGTATGTGTCCAGCAAATGTGTGTGTTACGTCTAAACAGGTGTATGATGAGCCAGAATAGACTGCAGCCGTGTTAGCAGAAATAGACTCACAGGCACATACATACGTATGTTGTTTTTTTTGTCGGTGCAAAACTAAACATAGTGGCTACAGGAACGTGAGAGGCATTATTATAGCCTGTGTACTAGTTCCATTTATGTCTCAGTTAGTAGAAAAAGCTCCACTCCTGTCAGCCTCCTCTTTTCTGAAAGGCGTCTGCCACCCTGGGTTTTAGGTGTTGTTGAATAATTGAGCGGCGTCGACATTAAAGTTGCATTGTGGGCGTAGTGTGGCGCTTGATTCGGGGGTTATAGATATGTTGGTGTAACAGTTGTAAGAGGAATCATTAAAGCTCACAGTGCTGCTGCTGAGTTTTTACTGCACATGCTGGTTTAAATTAGAGCTGGACTAGCCTGGGAAAGTAGAACACTGCAGCAAGACCAGAGAAGGGGTGGAGGTGACAGAGAGTTAGAGAACCATGGGAAGGTGAAAAAAAAGCCGTGTGACCTTGTCTCATCTAGTCTGTTCAGCTTCCTGTCTCTTACTGCATCTCTGCATTATGAGGGGATATTCAGGTCGCACTCACACCATGGCTTTGTATTTAATTATTTGGCTGTATAAAAGATGAATCATTAGAGCTAAAAGTGACTGAGGCAGTCAGTTTGAGATGAGGCAGTCACTTTTAGCTCAGATCTTAAAGAGGATTGTAAAAATGTGATGGAATATCTCTGTCAACCATTATTTTAGCAGTGACTAGTTGTGACATTTGAGTGGATGAATAGTACTAACTGGTCATATTTTCCACAGTCTGCAAACCGTCTCACCACTCACTTTCTGTGGGTGACAGGAAATGTCTTATACTGAGTGTTTATTTTTGCCAGCAACTACCACGGTGTGTCAGCCTGTCATTAGCCTGCAAACATGTGAACACTGCAGGAGGAAGGTCCTGTCATCTGAATGTATGTTAATACTTACTGTATGCAAACACAAAAAGCCGCACCTGACAACAGATTAGTGAAGAGAAATTAAGTAAAGAGAATCCCTACTGTAAACGGACTTTAAAAAAGGCTCTTTAAATGTTATTTTTTATTAACTAAAATAAATAGATAAGTACCTGTGGCATATGCCAAACTTTGGGCTATCCTTCTGGAATTGATCAAACAGGGTGATGTAGGTATGTACCTTGTTTTGAAGGTCAGCTCAGCATCAGCTTTGTTCCCTCAACAAAGAAACTGTGAGATTTTTCCATTTCCATTTTGAGTTAATGCAGAAAATAAGTTTTGTGACAAACAAAAGTTTGATATTTGGATGTTTTGTTCAGCAAGACAATCATAAATAATACTTTATCACCTAATCATCATACCCATCACCACCACTAAGCTTCTAATTTGATAACAGGCGTGATGAGTTTATGTTCCTGACAACCTCTGTAGTCTTATTTAACCTCTTGTTAGTTAAGACACATACATGCTTTAAAAAGTCATAAGTGGTAACAATTTTACATTGTAGAGTAATGTGTAAATCTCTTGATGTAGTGTTAACCATTTCCAGGATTTAGGACTCACTACTACAGCAGTGTATTGTCATATCTTTTCTAAAATATGATTAAGAAATGGTTGTTAAGGGAAATGATGACGTTGAGACAAGGTGTGGAAACGTGACATGAAGCTCTTAAACATACTGTGTGTCTAAGACAGACGAAGTCTCTGAGAACCTGAAGTACCTTAGTCCCATATTACTGTGTCATTGTTTTATGATGAATTGTAAAGTAACAGTGCATTTATAGCTTTGTTCATACTCAACATATGTTTGCTGAAAAGTTTGTACTTTTTCCTTTAAAAAATCAATCAGATTTGTGTTTTCTCAGCTTGACCTTTGAAACATTTTAAAATAGACAGACATCAGTACAAACAGTGTCTCTGTGTGGCTCAGTGTTGCTCTGCTGATTCATCTGTGATGCAGATTTTTTGAAGACTCCCCAGCATAACCTCCTGAACTGTGTGCTCACAGACACACACATCCAGTGATACAGAAGACAAGCTCAGTGTGCTACCAGTGTGGTGACTGTGGTTTCCTTTTCCTCATTCGATCCACTGCCACTGTCGTGTAGTATCGCTGCTTTGTGTGTGCGTGTGTGTTTGAGAGGGGAAGCCATCACAGAGTCTCTTGTACTACTTTCTGAATACTTTCAGTTTCCCATCTTCTATTTCTTGATGGTCTCACTGTAATAGCAGGATAAATGTGGGAGGGAAAAAGTGAAGGAGCAGCACTTCATTACCAACACTAAGATACTTTTTATACAAGGCCCTGAACCCCTCCAACTGCACCAGTGGAGCCTCTCAGACTGTGGTTATACTGGGCAGCTTGAATAAGTGAAACTGCATGTGAGGAGTGTGTTGCAGCAGAAGAGAGAGCATTTTTCTCAGTGTAATGAAATGAACAGGTAGCATAAATAAACCACGATTTCCATGTCACGTTACAACACTGTGTATTGAAACACAATGTTATTATTAAAAGAACAGAAAGAGTCAGAGCAGATATTTAACCAGCTGATGCTGATGCTTTAAATTTAATTGTCGTGTGTGTGCGGCCTAGTAGCTCAATGGGTTAAGCGTCAGACTGGTATGCAGAAGGTTGCAGGGCCAAGCGTCAGTAAAGTAAAGTAAAGTGTGTGTGTGTGTGTGTGTCTTTCAGGATGAGGTTGACAGCACAAATCCAGTGTTAAGAGACAACCCTCAGCTCCACGAGGAAGTGAAGGGCTGGCTCAAAGACCAGAAAGTGCAGGAAATTTTTATGCAAGGTAACCTTTTCATTCTATTGTCAAGTATTATACATCTCATATCATTGACTGTAACTAGTGACTCTTACATCATGAGCATCCTGCAGTGAAGCCATGTGACGGAACTGTTCCCCGTTGCTTCCAGGTCCTTATTCATTGAATGGCTACCGTGTTCGTGTGTACAGACAAGACTCGGCCACCCAGTGGTTCACTGGCATCATTACACACCACGACCTCTTCAGTCGAAACATGGTCGTTATGAATGACCAGGTACACACACACACACACACACACACACACACACAGATATCATTACGTCTTTAAAATGTTTATGTACACTTTTGCATACTGCAGGTAAAATACACCACAGAAACAAGGGAATCGATTAATGCTTAGGACCTAACTAGAGTCTGGCTAATACTGTTTTCTGCTTTAACTAGACCAGTTAAGATTGAATTTGTTTTTCTCTAAGCACTCTGACAGTGTAAAATTAGCAAACAAGTCTGTTGTTGTTGCTTCTGCTTCTTCTTCATCATTTAGTTTATTTTTCAGAGTAGGAAATCGGTGTCTATTTTGTCATAGTTTTCACTGAGGAAAGTGAAAACTCACTGTGTTAAGTCTAATATACATGGTTCACACATGAACGGTGAAGTGAATCTGATATGTGTTCAGGTGCTAGAACCTCAGAACGTGGATCCATCCATGATCCAGATGACATTTCTGGATGACGTGGTTCATTCCCTGCTGAAAGGAGAAAATATCGGTATCACATCCAGACGAAGGTCCCGATCCAGCCAGAACAACAACACTGCCCATGTGAGTACGAAGACATGCACACACAACAGCTACATGGGTGAACACATTTTAAAATAGCTAAACCTATGTATGGTTTGTAAAATGCATAAAATGTTCAACGTAAATCTGAAAATTCTGTTACATGTACAATACTCTCAATGATTAGCCTATGTAAATGTGCTGTAGCTTTTCTTACAGTCACCATTTGCATGATGTGACAGTGAGTGGAAGTAGAAGAGAGAAAATACTGCTGTCAAATCAAACACAAGTCCATATGTCAGGACTTCCCAAATCTGGCCCTCAAGGTTCACTGCCATGCTTGTTTTCCAACTATCTAATTGCTTAAAATGTGCAGTAATGTCGAGCCACTTTTTGTATGCTCTAACTGAATGCAGCCAAAACATAGGATTTGTCATGTTTCTGACATTGTGGGTAGACTACACAATGCTACTGTTGATTTGCTAGCTGCTCACTTGACCTGAGCATTGTCTACATTGCGCCATTTATCTGTTTGTTTCAGTGACATTGGTCAACACAAAGACTTCCCATGACACATCTATGAAGTTTGTCTCATGTCAGCTGTCTCATGTTTCTAGTTTTTCCTAGTTGATGAAGCTAGCTTACTTTAAAGTAAAAGAAGATCCTATGTGCTGTTGGTTTAGCTTTTCATAAGAACTCAAAACACACAAACATACACTGTTGTACTGCTTACCAATCGGCTCCCGTCAAGAGGCAGCACTCCACGAGTGAGCAGATGTCGACAAAATTGACTGTTTAATTAAAAGTGCAAAGACATGCTATACTGAAAGGAGCTCATTGGTGAACCAGAACACTCAGTCAGTTATTTCTGTTCCCACAGTCTTTAACAAAATCTCTCCTTGTCTCACATTTTCTTTATATTCATTTCATTTCCTTATTTTCTTTTTGATTTTTTTGTTTTTCTTGTTGTTGTTGCCACATTAAAGATGGCGGGAGGGAGACCCGGCGGGACCACTGGCAACACTCAGGTACCCCCAGTTAAAATCAACTACAAAAGCATATTAGTGTGGGAGCAAAGGCAGACAGTAGCTGATTCTGTTAGTGGATGCACACTGATATCTGTCTGTTGAAAGTAAAATCTTTCAAAGGGCGACCTCACCAATTTGTAACTTAATTCAAGTTCAGAGGGTACATGTATATGACTGCTATACTACGCTATGAACCTTCCCTTTTCCTTCCACACGTTGTTCTGGAAGCAGGTCAAGAGTGGCAGAGGGAAGCTGTCTCTGGGTGAGAGACAGTGTGTGTGTGTGTGTGTGTGTGTGTGTGTGTGTGTGTGTGTGTGTGTGTGTGTAAATAAAACACACGCGCACACACACACACACACACACACACAGATATAGCTTCACACTCACATTCACACCTATGGGCAGTTTAGAGTCACCAGTTAACCTAACATGCATGTCTTGGAGGAAGCTGAGCAACACACTGTGCATAGAGGAAATCCACATAGGCACAGTGAAGTTCCTCTATGCATGTTGCTCAGTGGACTGAAACTCCATACAGAAAAGCCAAGTAATGATCTTCTGGCTGTTAGGTGAGAATGCTAAGCAATCCCCCACCATGTCACTCAGGGGGATTTATGTATACATGTACATTCTGAAACTAGAACCATAAGAAACAAGTCAAAAATCTGTTATGTCGCACTTTAAGGAGTAACTACACCAAAGTCAGCAGCCTTCCCTATAATTCCATCTAGTGGCTGTTGCCTCATGTGTCTGTGTCTCTGCCACAGCCAGTGCAGTGACAAAATGCTACATAACAGTTAGGTGTGGTCACACACGGCATGCCAATTGTGCTGTGATTTAAATAACAAGGGGGAATGTGCTTCTCTGCCTCCTCATAAATAAGTAGGTCAGGAAATAGATCTCTTTAATCAGGAAGTCTATGATATTTAACTTCCCAGTCCAGACACCACCTACACATTATTTACCTCATTGTAATTTCCATACATGTCTCAGACAGGGTCAGCAACTTAGTAGAGTAATTAAACACTGACCGTAAAACTAAAAGTAAACCCTTCAGTAAAAACTGAAAAGCCAGGTCAGACATGCATTTCCTCTGCTGAAGATGAGACTGGAAGATAAACGACAATTAAAAGGGGCTGCAGTGAAAGTGTTAAAAAGCATTTCAAAACAACATCCAGCAGTATGCTGATGTCAGTGAGTTACATGCAACCACATGAGTTTCATTCACTTTAATTTACTTCAAAATTGCCTGTTTCAATGCTCACTAAAATGTGAGTGTTGTTACAAAAGGTGCTAGGCTATATACTTTTGAATATATCTAGATGTAAATACCAATCAGTAAAGTCTGAACTTTCATCATCATCTTTTGATCTTAAACACAGATGTCTTCAGTGTACAGCAAAAACAAATGAATTGACTTTGCTGTTCCAGTATGTTTAAAGGGGACTTCACCTGGAATATATGACATTAATATATTAGCAGTCTACCACTGCAGCCTTCCCTCTGCTTGTAGCAAAGCCCAGTTCAGTTCTGCAGTCAAACACATGATGAGCAGTCTTTTTATGATGTGACTTTCCTGGACAAGCACGCATGCCTGCATTCACCCAGGGATGAACACAAACTAGTCATTGTGTTAGATGTAGACTTAAAGCAAAGACAAGCTGTAATAATACTTAGTGCACTGTACATATACAGATTAAGTTTGTGTCTTTTTTCTTGTCAGCCATTTTTGTATGTGCTAGTATTTACACTGGCCCTCTTTCATTTGATATTGGTAAACTGGTGTGCGTTTGTAATTTGGTCATTCATTAGTGTTACATGTGTAGTGGAGTGTCTACATAGGTGTGTCTCCCTGCATAGGGCTTAAATATAAATAAGGTAAATGTCATTGTAGCTGACAAAAGTAAGTAAGTCCTAAAAGTAAAGGTTATGCAGTAGATTATGTTTGAACAGTACATTTTTGCTATTGCTGGACGTATAAACAGCTGTCACTAGTTACTATGATCCTGTGCAAAACTTGAGTTCTGAACCATTCCAGTTGCTCCATCATATGTCTCACTTGTCCCACATTTCTTGTAATTTGATAGTAGTGAAATAGCAGATGTCATTTTTTGGGGGCGAAATTTAATACATTTTCCTTCTATCTGATGAGTGAAATAGTGTGGTACAAGTTAGCATAGAACAAGATCTGCCTCCAAACTGACCATAAAGTCTGAAATGGCTTCAACAAAAACAACATATTAACATATGAATTGGTTAACATTTTAAATGACGTCATCAATTTAAGTGAAATTCTCAAAGTAAATTCGTTGTTCTGATTCAGATGTCTGTTGTTGACATGCTAAGCTACATTTGAGGTAATTCACTGTTTGCATACTGCCTTTCAGTTGTCCATAGCTTGTCCCTAATCATCAACTTACACATCCATACACAGCTTCTAGAGTGTTTTTTTTTTTCGGTCTGGTGGACGTGTGACTTTACCTGCAGCATCTCACACATTGTTGTTAGTGACGGAAGTTAAACTTTATCTTTTGAATGTGTAACATCAGGTTACACTTGTAGTGTTAACATGCTGACCTCATCAATCTCATCAAGAGATATCACTTTCTTCAGGACCTATGGCAGCTGCTGAGGTGTCAGGTCCTGTCACATTTCAGAATTTTGGTATTGAAGTATTGCTTCTTATGACATCCCGTGTTAAAACAGAATTTTTGGATTGATCTGTACTAGCTGTAGATGTCAGGACCTAATAAATGTGGAACTGGGTGTAGTTTAAAACCAGTAACACCAGTATGACATGTGATAGATCCATTGTAATGCACTGGTGATTTTGGTCAGTATGTTTGTGTTCATGTGCTTACGTTGATTTGTTTCATCCTGTTCAGAGTCATTATACACGAGCCCAAGCCAACAGTCCTCGACCCATCATGACTTCTTCAGGCCCCAACACGAAAAGTTCCCAGGGGATGCTGGCCTCTCAGCAACAGAGCCAATCACAGCAAAGCCAGCAACCAACCAGCCAGTCACACAACTCGCCTGGCGGCAGTGGACGGGAGCCGAGGGAGCAGCGCAACTCTCGCTCTTCCAGGAGGAAAGGATCAGACAGCAGTGTTCCAGAAGAGGACAAAGACAGGAGGGAGGAGACCACAGGGAGAGGTGAGGATGGTCATCATCAAACACTGCTGGAAAGATTCTAAGGAAACATTTAAGGTTATATTGTGAGGAGTGTCATTTTAGTGATTTCCGCAACAAACATTACAATCTGCCACCATAGAACATCTTGTTGTGATGTGATTAGGTTAAATATTGCACTGGGGAGAAGTCCCAACTTGTTTTGCCTTGCTGACTGATGAAATGTAACAATCCACACACAGCTATAGTCACAGAGGGATCATTCTTTTGGCTCAGTACAGACACCAGCTTTCAAAGGATACTCACCAGATTTTGGCCTTTTGGGAAGTAACTTGTAGTAGTAATAAGTAACAGATGACCTGCCATAGACTGTTGTCATTTTCAGATATACAGAGTAAGCACCAGCTAAAATTAGTAGCCTCCTACTTGTATGTTTTGTTCCAGTCTAATAAAAAAATCTTGGAGAGACAAAGGATTTGTTAGCCTTAGACTGTAGTGAATTGAGGTCTTAGCGACCTTCGCTCCACAATTGAACTACATACTAGAACACCCTTTTACATAACTCTGCATATGAATGCAGAAGAGTGTCGGACACTAGCCAGTGAAGTGTATCAAATGTACTGTGCGACTGTAGATATAGATTGCCTCTGACCTTGTCCTGTCATTTTATTGTGTAGAATCACAACTGTTTTGCCATCTAGAGCAAGTCAGTATGAGATGCAGAAAATGGTTGCCACATGGTAGAGACTAATCTAAGTTGTGTCCAAAGATGACTTTGTTTCTTTTCTTTTGTTCAGACTCGAAGTCTAAGGTGAAGCAGATGGTGAACAAACGTAGGAAGGGCGAGGAAGATGAGAAAAAGGCTGGTCTAAAGAGACTGAAGACCGACATCACATCTGATCTGTCAGAGAGCAGCGACTCAGAGAATCCACACAACAAGAGGAGTGCCCATTCCTCATCCTTCTCTTCCTCCTCATCCTCCTCGTCGTCCTCCTCCTCATCCTCTTCCTCCTCCTCAGAACCTAACTCAGAAAACGAACTAAAGACTCATAACATTGATGTGAAACAGAGTGTTGTTTCTAAAGTGGAGGAGGAGGAGAAGCAATTAACACAGGGTGCCAAAATGAATGATACCTCATCTCTCACTGGTAGGCTGTCGCCATGGGCGGAGCTTCAACCAGCAGAGGAGAGCAAGAAGAGCGTAGTTATGATAACAAAGGAGGAGGAGGAACTGGTAGCAGTTACACAGATAACCCAGTCTCCACGGCAACAGACACCTCTGATGTCTGACACCGTCCAGGGTGTGGTTATGGAGAGCAGCAAAAACACTGTGAAAGGTACCCTCAGCTAGTGTTTGACAACTGATATTTATATGCTTATTTGCAGTCAGTTTAGTGTTCTTAAGGTATATTTAATTAATTTATTTAATTTTTTAGGATCTTCTCAAGCCCAAACACCATCGTTCTCACACCTCCAAGGCGGTGGTGTGATCGACATAACAGATGAAGCTCAGGCCACAGTGCACCGCGAGAGTTCAGAGGCAGTGTCAGCACTGCTCGCCTCCCAGAAGGCCGAATCCACAGCTCTCTCACCATACCTCCCCCTCAATCCTTCACCAGTCTCCTCACCTCCTGTCCCACCTTCTCCCTCACCATCAGAAGGAGGCCGCAGAACAGACACAGAGACTCCTGTACAGCAGCAGCAACAGCAGCAGGGTGTTTTGGGTGGTGGCATGACAGGAAGCAGGAGCTTAGGCAGTAAGGCAGAGTTTGCTCCCTCTGAGGTCATCAGGTAAGAACACAGACCTTCAGTTTAGACAAGTTTATTCATTCTCCACAGCACAAGTGTAGTTCATGACATCCACATCAGCAACTATCCATGTGTTTCTAGTGTAGACAGTGCCATTAGCATTTAGCATTTAGCATCTGTTTTATTAAGTATGTAATGTAATGAAATGATAGCATTCCTTTCAAATGTAAATCTAATCTTGTCTTGAACATATATAAAATTCAATTTCTTATGTGTTTTGTTCCAGACCTGTCACATCAATATCTGATAATGTGGTGCTGGTAGAGAAAGAGAAAACGGTCCTTCCTCATCATCTTCTTCAACATCTTCAGCAGCAGCAACACCCACAGCCACAGCAACACTACTCATCTATCCACCCCAGTATTAAGAGTCCATCTTCCTCTGAAGAGGCAAGAAAGCAACCACAACTACATTCGCACAAGATGAACACAGTTCTGCCCCCCGACTTAGCCAAATCCAAAACGAATCCTAGCCCAAACCCCAACCTTGACTCCCTGAAACAGAAACCCAGGCACCTGAACAACTCTCAGAGCCATCTCTACCCCAATGCAAACCCAGGCGACCTTCTCAAAGCTAATTCCCACGCTGGCCTGCTGGACATTTCCAAACCCAAACCCAACACCTCTCCAGAGGTATCGAAACATAAAATACAGAGGTACTCCGACACCTCTCCACCTCCGCCAGGCCCTTTGTCTGCTAAAGTAGAAACTGCAGAGTCACGGTCTGGTTTCAAGGCGGTGCACGCACGGTCAGAGTCTGGTGGAGTCAGTAAGAGCAGCAGCAACAAGAGCCCTCTGATCATTGATAAGAACGAGACGTTCACTGTTTACAGGGACCCAGCACTGGTCCGCTCCGACGCAGAGAACACTGCCTCTGTCACAGTTTCCTCCAACCACGTGGCCGCCTATCTCCATCCACACTTGCACACCCTGCACTCCCCGTCCCCTCACTCGTCTTGCCTCACCCCTTCAAGCCACCCCCATGCTGCCACCCACCTCCTCGCCTCTCCCCACACCTCTGCCCTACCTCCTCACCCGCATCTTTTACCACCTGGGGTGCTCTCAGCCATGCCTCCTCCTACAGCATCTCTCCTGGGGGGCCACCCTCGACTTGACTCCACCAGCGGATTGAGTCACCTGACCCTGTCTCACTCTGCAGCTGCACACCAGCAGCAGTTCCTACAGGTCTGACTTCACATATGTTTACATCTGTTTATGGCCATGATTATGTAAAAGCCAGCTGTTGAGAGCTGGAGGAAAGCCTCCAAGTTAAAAAATATTTGCTTCATCTCATGCACATTGCTTTTGTTTTCAGGGTCAGGGCCCTCATCCACCACCTCTACTAGCCCAGGCTCACAGTGGGGCAACAAGCCTGGGCCTGTACCCCATCCTCTGGCAGTACCCCAATGGAACACCAAGTTCCTACCCTCCAGGACTCAATCTGTCCCCTACAACTAAGTGGGTCCACCACGAAAATCCTGTCGCTGTAAATTCTGAGGCCTCTCTGAGGAGGGTAGGTTGTGTTTATGTTTATTCATGTAATTGCATCTCTTTGTTTAATAGTTAGCTGTCTTTTTAATCGAGCTGTATGTGTGTGTGCGTGCGTACAGAACACAGCCAGTCCGTGGCTGCACCACCAGGCTGCTGGTAGCAGTGCTAGTGATGGTCTGGGTTTACTGAGCCACGTTCCTGTCCGGCCAGCCAGCGCTGACGCCCATCGCCCCCCTGTCAAGATCAACACACATACAAGCCCTCCACTGTCAAAGTCCAGCGTGGACACTCACAAAGAGTGAGTAGAAAGTTCAGTAACACGTAAAGCTCTTTGCCAAGCTGCAGGTTTGGCTTCAGCTAAGAGCATACATTTAGTCTAAGTAATGGACCAATGCCTTTGAGAGTGAATTCCAGACAGGAAATATGTGGAAAATAAGTAAACTCCCCGGTGAAGTCAAAGAGGTTTAAAGAGGGACTTGTACAGCATATGTACAGCTATTATTTTACACTTTCATAACATATGCTGAGGTTCTGCCCAGCTGGACTACAAGCTAGTCAGTGTGGAGATAGTCTGAGAAAGATGATACAGACAGTGGGAGGACGAGGCATTCCTTTTTGTCTGTTAAGAGAAGCACTTTAGAGCTGCACTGACAAACGCTGCACACTGCACACTTTCCTTTTGTAAAGCAATATGTGTACAGAGAGCCCACACAGAGCAGCAAGAGAGCTAAGTTAGCACTGAAAGGCAGACAGGCTATGCCAGGTCATTCAGATGAAGTGAAGTGGCACTAATCCAATATTAAAGCAGTTCAGACAGAATGCTGTTCATTCAGCAGCCTGCAGTCTCCTTATGTAACCACTGGTCATTATTTAGACACTCCTTAATACAGACAAACATACAGCATCACTGAGGAGACGTCACTCATCTCTCTCATTAGCCGTGTTTGGTCTGCTGAACAATACCTAGCAGATGGCCCAAATCTGTTTGTGTAGTTTGATGTTCATAAGTCCACGACAGCTATTCCCAGAATGTTTTGTGTTTCTTTATTTGGTGAATCATTATGCTTTATTTGTGTTTTAACTGTGGTGTGTTGCTTAAACTGACAGTTTTATCACTTGCAGCTGTTCTGCATGATTCTGTCTGCTCTTGGAATTTCTGGAATATTTAGGATTTGATTTTATATGTAGCAAAAAGAATTTCTCACTAGTTTAACACAGGATTACAAGAAAAAGTTTTTTTAGCGTAGGAGAAAGACTGGAAAGAAAAGCATGAATAAATCCAATTGCAATAAGCTTCTGGAAGAAACATTTCTGGTTTTACATTAGTGGCTATTTCCTCTTTTAATTCATGAAACATGCTTAATTCTCATGAAACGGAATGAGTTGTTAATGTTTGACTTGTCTATATGCAGAGATTTAGATAAGAAAGGCTTTGTGGACCCGATCAGGACTTTGACGCTGGCTCACCTGAAACAGGAGCAGACAGACAGGAGTCGAACGCCAACAGATAAAGAAATGCACTTAAATCGCCTCTTCTTAGACCCTCACGGCAAGACACGTCTAGCAAATACACAGGTATACTGCGCCTATTATGGGTATCATGTATTATTATTAGCACTGCATAATAGTAGTGTTACACAGCATGTTCCAGTGTGTAATTGTAGAAATAAATACAGTACAAACACTTATATAAGCATATAAGTAACAAATACTTAATAATAGAATTAATAGATGCATCACAGTAAATATTTACTTTTATGTTTATAGTGTTTGTGTGTTTCTCAGGATGGTGTTCAGGCAGCAGAACGAGCCAGTAAATACAAAGAGGAGAATCGGAAAATCCTGAAAGAGAGCATTGAAGTTGCTCCTTACACGGCTAAGATACAGCGCTCAAGTGACCCAGGGATGGACAGGGACAGAGAGAGAAGCAGCTTCCCTGTCCGGATACCAGCTCTCGCCTCCCCCAACCTCAACGCCGGCCATGCCCATTCCCATGTCATTCAATCAGAAAAGAGCAACTACTTCACCACGTTATCCAACAGCGTGGTGAATGAGCCTCCGAGGCTCTACTCCTCCAAGGAGCTCAGCTCTTTGTACGATAAAGTGTCTATTGGAGCTCCAGGTGTTGTGGCAAGTATCGGGGCTGCTGTGCCCAGTCAGGGACCACTCTCCCTGGGCAGCTACACCTCCAAAGCCTCCCTCTCTAAGCCCCCTCCCCTCATTAAGCACCAACCAGAGGGAGGAGAGGGTTTGGCGGGGAAAATTACTGAGCAGCTAAACCAGCAGGTGACACTAGTACAACAGCAACATCTGCACCACACAGGGATAGACAGGATAGAACGCCGCAGCCCTGCCATTTCTCCTTCCTCCTCCTCCGCATCCTCTTCTTCCGCTTCATCTCTCAACCACCACCATCACCACCACCAACAGCAGCAGCAGCAACAGCAGCTCAGGGCAATGCCATCTCTCCATCGAGCTCCTGTCTTTCATCCTCCCACGCAGCTTGCACTGGAACGAAAAGAGGCAGCAGAGCGAGAGAAGGAAAGGGAAAGAGAGAGGGAGAGGGCAGGTTATGGTGGACGCTTGTCTCCACCAACGCTCACACCCATCCAGCCAGTTAGCTTAGCGGCAGCTGGTAGCAAAACATCAGCAGAGCAGCAGAAACCTCCCACACTGCTGCCGGAACTCAGGGACGTCAAAGGTCATGGAAGCACTACTATAGTTACTTCTGTGGCCTCTGCCACTAGTGGGGACATTATGACTTCATCAACAGATGGGTGGAGAGCTAGAGAGATGATTCAGGAAAGAGGAGGGGTGTACTGTGGAGAGAAAGGAGTCCTGAGAGGGAAGCCCCAAGCTGCAATGGCGTCAGTCATTGTGCGGCCATCAACATGCATCAAATATGACAGCCCTGTTGGTTCAAACAAATCTGGTGCTGTGGTTCACAAGGATCCCCCGCAGGGAAGGTTTTACTCTTCCAAGCTTCAGGGGGAATGTCCCAGGCTAGGAGAAGGCGTTAGAGAGTCTGGAGCTGGCAGAATTATCCAGCCCAACTCAAACCTGGACGACATGTGTATCCAGTATAAAAATACCTGTGACATAGCCACAAACTCTGTGTGCAGGACTGCAGTTTCAGCCTCATCAGGATTTGGCAAACATTGTAAAAGTGGAACAGCCACTCCTGAGCTGGGTTACTCAGTCTCTGCTCGGGGTGAGCTTCCAGTCCATAAAACCAGCATTGGTAGCCGGGTGCTGAGTCATTCAAGGCCAGCAGAGCATCAGGAGGGCTTTAGCTCATGTACCACATCTCCAGGGGGGTCTTTGCCTCATCCAAGGCCTGCGGTGACACCCCAGCCCAGTCCAAGTCTTACTCCAACACCTATCTCTGTTTCTGGCTCTAGTCAACCTTACTCTTCCTCATTTGTCCACCTCAAGAAGCACAAAGCTGCTTTGGCTGCAGCTCAGTCCAGAAGCAACTTCTCCACTGCTCCCACATCTATCACAACGGGAAACTCCTCCCTAACTGTGGAGTCAGTTCACAACTCTTCACCTCCACCCCCCTCTAGCCAAGCCTCCTTGTCCTCAGTTGACAGCAGTAGCAGTGGCTCTGCAAGTGGGAGCACAACATCAGGCAAGTCCAGTCCCCTGCTTAACGGCCAGTCCTCAGGATCAGCCTCAACAAGCAGCGGTCAGCCCAGTAACTACCACAAGCTAAAGAAAGCCTGGTTGACCCGCCACTCGGAGGAGGACAGGAATACAACTGCTATTACAAGTTCCACCAGTATGAAACCAGAGAAGCTGTCCAGCACCACCACCACCACCACCAGCACAAACAACACAAGTAACACAACAGCCATGTCAGAAATGATCAAACCCTGTACAGTCAATCTCAGTGCCTCCACCTCTAGTGAGGTGGAAATAAGCAAAGAGATTGGAAGTAAAGGGGAGAAAGAGAGGCAGTCAGAGGAGAAGATGGGGGGAGCAGCAGCAGCAGGAGGGGGTGGGGAGGAGAGGAAAGCGGCTCCTTCATCAAGGAGAGGGAACAAACGGTTATATGAGTCTGGGTCAGAAAGCGGAGGCGATTACTCTGACGCCAGCGAGAGCAAGATGGAGGGCCGAGCCAAGCGTCAGCCCAAACCCACCTATAAAAAGAAACAGAACGACATGGCCAAGAAGAAAGGAGACAACGAAAAGGAGGAAGATGATGTGAAGCCCAACGGCATCTTTAGATCAGCTCGAGAGAAGACCAAACTCAAACTGGCCAGCAGCAGTAAGTATATAGATGTTTCTTACTGTAACACTGACAGTCTTTTATAAGGCTAAAACAAGGCTATTGACAATTTAACTTCATTATTTCAACAGAGCTGAAGTTCTGGCTGAAGGCTAAATTATTATATAGTTAATATATAATATAAAATGCTTAGCTACACCAACACAGCATCAGACGTTTTCTTGTGTAGATTGCATTTTCTTTCTCCTCTTTCTCTGCACTGTGACAAAAGTATCATCTTCCCTCTTAAATGCTTTGGTGCATTTAAGAAGAAATTACACTACAGCAGATGTCTAAATGAAAATGTTATTACCAAATTTAAAGAACTGATTACATTATCTTTTAATCCATTGACACATGCCAACAGAGAGGAGGGCAGTGATTTTAACTTGACTACTGTGCAGGTCGATTATCTCATTGACAATACTGCAGTCTCATTGCTCATTGCGGCTGTGGCTTAGGAAGTATGTGTGTGAATGGGTGAATGAGAAGCAGTGTATAGCGCTTTGAGTACCAGTCTAGGTAGAAAAGCGCTATATACTGTAAGTGCAGACCATTTACCATTTACAATACATCGATGCTGTCGCTCCTCTGAAAAAGAAGGAAGTTAATCAGAGGAGGTTAGCTCCATGGTACAATTCACATATTCGTACCTTAAAGCAAAC
>JAUYWH010000011.1:763480-795211 GCA_034779795.1 Ctenopoma multispine | reverse complement strand
AAGAGTCGCGTTTTTTGTCACAAATCTACTCAAGTAAAAGTAAAAAGTATGGTGCAATAAAACTACTCTGAGAAGTACATTTTTTTCAAAAACTTACTTATGTAAATGTAACGGAGTAAATGTAACTCGTTACTACCCACCTCTGCTGTTGGAAAATTTGGTAGATACATCAGAATGAAAGGCACTGAGACTGTGTGTAGACACATCTCATCAGTGCAAGATGGAAAATGGAAATGATGGTTTCACTCAGCATAATTACTGAAAAGAATATGCTTTTGAAACAGTTACTGTTACTTAAATGATCAAAGTCCTTACCAATACCAGTGTCCTTATACCAGTATTGTAGTAGCATTATTTTTGCAGTGAGATTTAAACCAAATCCCAAAATAAATAAAAATTAAAAACATTTATTTTCTTTTTGTTTTCGGTACAAATACCAAAAACAGTGTCCCAAGCTCGTGGCCATGTGGACAGCAGCTACTCAGATAGATTTAGATGTTGGAGCTCAGTGCTGGAAAAACAAACCGGACCTATGGCACGTTGAATAAACTTTTTATTGTAGCACACAAATTAAAAACAACTAATTTAGGAAAACAACATCTCAGTCAGGGTGTCTTACAGAGAACAACATCAAAGGTAAAGCAAGGATTCCTTTGGATATCGTAACATACCCTCTCTCCACTTCTACTGTAGGCAAGAATCTAGAACCTTGATTTTTCTTAAATTGTGCAATTTTACAAGGAAATGTTGAAGATAAATTGAGCTTCTGAAATATTTTCTTTAATCCTCACACATAAGATAATGTGCAACATCAGAAATAATATTAATGAACAATCACTATCACAAAAATTAAATATTTACTTAAGCTGCAATAAAGACAGATTGAATTTATATAAACACATCTAGTTCAAAATGTTGATACTGATGTCACTTTTGTTGTAGGTCAAAACATCCAGAACAGAACTTTGCTTCCTAGCAAACTTTTGTTAATGGTTTTGTGTTGATTCATTGTGTTGATGCTTTTGTTGCACTAAAACCAGACTCGACATGTGGCCACTGGTCCTTAGACCAAAAGTCCTGCCCTTTCTTAATTAGTAGCACATAGGGTGTGTTTTGTAATGAGTGCAACCTGTTTTCACACCTGCACCTGCTTTAACCCGCACAGTTGTCCACGATTGCATCTTGTTCATTCACTTTACTGCACTGCCTTCAACATTCTCACACCTGTTTTTCCCCAGTAGCTTATACTTTGTTGTTCTCTTTTCCTCTGTTAGTGTAAAAATGCTTAACATTTGCTGCAAAGAGGTTTAACATTAAAAGTCTTCCAGCTGCTGATGGGGTATACTGGCTTTAAATGTGAAACCTCTGCAGTAGTTTAACAGTGATGTTTACCAACTGGAAAAAAGAAAAATTGCAGCACCGCTGCCCTCTGGGAAAGCAACCTGTGAAACAGTTGTTTGCCAAATATCACTTTGACAAGAAGTGTCAAAGAATGAACCACAAAACCTGTGGACGACCTGCTTTACCTCCAGAGCCAGGCAGTATGGCATGACTCCTACCACACTGTCGGTAAGATCAATGGATTAAAACATATGCATTCAATAGACATGAATACACAACACAGTCTGCTAAAACCTTTTCGATAATATCTCAGTTGAAGTCTTTTGGGCCAGAATGTAAATAGTTCACATTAGAATGTTATACAGAACATAATATATTATCTAATATGTTAATAATAAGAATGAGTGGAGAGAAGGTACCAACATAAGTCACTGAGCTCCACACACTGTACTGATATGTGTTCACCAAGGAACAAATGCAAATTCAAACTCTTAATAATTACATAATTAGTTGTTAACGGAGGCGCATATCACAGTGTCAACCTCCACTTCTGTTTGTAGCAGACAAACAGCTGGAATATTTTTTTTACAAAATATGCAATATATACAGTGGCATTTACAAGCAACTATTTAAAAGAAAAAGGCAAAAATGAAATTAAAAGGAACAAACTTCAATCAGTTTCAGTGCAAAAATGCCTGCTGAAAGTAGAGCACAGACCCAAAACACAAACAGAATAGAAACAGTCTTGTTATAAAATGTTTCAATCAGGAGTCATGAGCAGGTTTTAAGTCAGCATCAACCTGCCTGTGAGGCTGGAAGGGAACCAATTCATTATTGCTGTGCTTTGTGACTGTGTGAGGGTATTACGATTCTAAAGCTTCATGTTACCCTGAGGAACAGAAAGAGAATTTAGAAAGCAAGTTATTTACTCTTATATACTGTATATGTATATATAATAACGTCCCCATGTGGGGCTGGTTTTCTTGTATTTCTGGTATGAATCAAGTTATTTGGGTGGGCTGCAGTTAACTTAACAGATATAATGTCCTTCACCCTACAACTGACAATTTACAGAGGGAGGAATGAACAACCTGAACCCCCTCACTGCCTGGGAGCATGGCTCTGGCTGCTGTGATACTGGGAGAAAACAAGCTGCTGTCATGTAAAAGTAAAAGATCAGATCTGATGTTCAGATGGCATGTGGCTGGTCCAGTCACTCTGACTGCCATGTGACCTGCTCGCTTTTAAAGCCCTCATTGAATCCTTGGAGCGCTTGCATAGCAAATCCATGTGTCCACCTGTACAATCAATTACAAACCATTACATAGACCTGCAATGACCAGATGTCTGCAAGAACTGGTGTATTGTTAGAACACATGGCATAACACATAACACCACACATCACTTCGTTAAGTGTGGTGTTATGTGAAGAATTCATCTACAATCTTGGTGACAGCGACTGGCCTCCATTACTGCCCGGTCACAGGAGTGTGGCTGAAATGTACAATGTGAGAAGGAAACAAGGACAAACAGCAAGCAAAGCCACAAAGCAGTCTGACAAACTTTCACTATTCACCATGAACATCAGTCTTTCCAGACGTCATCATCCATTCGCCTGTTCCTCCATCCACACATCACCTCACAATCAATTTGTTTCTGCACACACGCGCATACACAGTGACAACAGCAGGAGTACAGGTACAACTGAGTGTCTGTCTGTCCATAAGTCTGTGGAAGTGGAACCAAAGGGAAGCAGTGAGATGCTTTAATGTCAGAGTAAGGGAGACTAAAGGAACCAGGTCAGGTCCCTGGTCGTATCAGAAAGTGGTGCAAACCTACTGGAATACATTTCTGCTTCTTCTGTCACTTCTGCGATCTGCGCTGTAAAGACCATATGTGTTTGATCAGTGGAGTAAATGTTTGTGTGTCAGGACACCTTGAGCATGTAAGGGCCCTGTCTGATAGCCCAGTCTCTGCACTGTAAGCACCTGTTGGACACCTACTGATGGCTTTTCAGCTGATCTGGCATGTTAAATTGGTTTTAGGAAGTACACGATGCCAAGTGCTGCTTTCTTTAGTGTTTTCATATTTGCAGTCCTTGGTCTTCTTCTTCTGTTGTCCCTTTTTTAATGATTAATACAGACTACTGCCACCTGCTGGTTTAGAGAGCTATGTCCTAGTGCTGCTTTTTTGGCCCAGACGGAGGTAATGGGAGGCGATGCAACAGTTGATCTCCATCGCCTCTAGTACTTTAGTCACTTTAGTACTCATAAAGTACAAACGTCATAACCATAATGGTTTCAAGCTAAGCTAATTTACAAAGACTTGTATTTTACCTGAGCAGTAGATTGCCAATAACCAGACTGCTCCACAACTACTAGAGCCTGACATCATTATAGATGACAAAAGTTCTGTTATCTCATTTTCATTAACTCTTACAGTATGTGTGTTTCTGACAGGACAACAGCAAATGGCTCATACAATTTACTTGTGGTTGTCTGTGAAGATTCTCAGTCATCCAGGTAAAGTTGTCATGGCAGCAGTTGCCATGACTCAATCTTCAGTTTACTTGTGGTTCAGTACATGTTGACCTTTGACCTCACTGTTCCAGTACCTGTGTGTGTCACCAGTCTCCCTCCCTCAGCAACTATCATCACTGTAAAAACATAGTTTGTCTTATCATAGCCATTATAAACTTTACACACATTTTACTGTCCAGCTGTTTGTGTGTGTGTTATTTACATGAAGTATTGAGTCAGGTAGGTAAGGAGAGTATATGACTTGATGTGTGTTTTGTCTTTAATAGGAGTCACTTCCCTGCATGCCTGTGCAGTGTGTGTACCTATATTGCTGCACCTCTAAGTGATGTCTCTGTGAGTGCAAGTTCCCTGTGTGGATTTTGGGTATGTCACTGTCATGCTGTGGGTTATCATTTCATTCCTTGTGTCAAAATGTCCTCCATTGAGTTTCTTGGCAGTTCAATGTGTGTATGTGTATGTGCATGCATGTTTTATTCACTGTAAGTCTCTGTGGCACACACACTGCACCTGTGTGTGTATGTGAGTGTTTAGGAGGACATGCCGTTGACCAAGCTCCTCAGCTGTCTGACCACAGTCTCTATCAGCTTCTGTTTGTCTCTGTCATTCTTCCTGAACTGAGAAAAGATGTTGTTCTTCTTACTGGTGTCCTTCATCCTGCAAACAGAGAGCACATTTTTTCTTACTGGTCTTTAAAGGAAAGCACACATATTAACCACAACCCACTAGACAAATTTTCTAGTTGAACCCTTGCTGCAAGTGGGTGGACACGACTAGCCGCTTGTTAAATGTTACCTAATGTGTGTAACTTCCATGTTTGACACAAAACACAGTCATCTGGCAAAATGCCTTCACAATCAACAGGCAGTGTTTGGTTCAATGTCTGCGTGAAACAGTTTAAAACAGCTTCTAGGACTTATAAGATTGAAGTGTAAAGGGAAGTTAGTAGAACAGCTAGCTACCATATCTATGTGTCAACACCTATAGTACATACAAACTGCCACATTCATGATGAGACATTTCTTTTAAACTGTCCAGGACGGCTATAACTTCAAACATAACTGGAGATCAAAAACAGAATTTGTACCAGCAACAGTACTAAAGCTTTTCATGGTAAATGTAGGTGTAATCTAATGAGAGGTGCGACGGCCCAGCAACATTTAAACCACCCGGTCGTGTTAATGTTGTGGTGGATCAGCGTACATATCCAATTTTTTATGTCTAACTTCAACTAATAAAATAAATTAATAAGTAAACTAAACATAACTAAACATCTGACAACTGACAGATTCAGATGATGAAAGAACAGGGAACACGCCACTGCGGCATAATTAACTGAGGAGACTGAATCAAATTTCAGACCTAGAAACAGTATCATCACTGAGGAGATAATACAGCATCACTTAACAAGTGGATGGTTCAAGCAGGAAGTCAAAACAACACTGTTAGCAATATAACGAGTTAGGAATATAACTTGAATATCATGATATTAGTCTCAAGAAGAGATACACTCTGTAGTGTAAAGACGTTAGATCCATGGTTAGATATTACAGCTGGCATGTAGAGGACCAGAGATAAGCAGTGAGTAGGCTGCACCTACCCTCTGTAGACTCTGACCAGCAACAGTTCGCAGCAGGAAAACAGCAGAGAGAAGATTTAGAGGAACAGACAGAGTGTAGACACATCCATGTCTAAGCCTATCAGAAATTTAATAACAGAATTCATATAATCAAGTGCTATGAATGTGAAAGAATTGGTTTCTTACAAAGTAGATCGTACAATGTGTCAATGTGTTGCACACCATATAAAAACCATTGCTGACATGAACAAACTGTTATCAGGTTTTTCTGCAGGGTTTTAATACAACAAAGGTCTAAAATCAACTATTGTGATTTTGTTCTTAAATTATTCTATTAAAACAAATTTCTTAAAACTATTTTAGATATAATTCTAGATAGAACTACATCAGAATAAGAGACAAAAATGGATAGATGGAATAGCCAATGAAAAATGAAAATTGAAGGCTCATTTGAAGATAATGGTTTAACTTCACACTCCTAACTACTGCAGCTAGCAGAGGTAACAATCAGTGCATTTACATGCACTCAAGTAGCCAGGTTACAGAAGGTTTTCTTGAGTAAGCTGATTTTAAACTGTCATGTAAAGGGGAAACCTGAATCAGGGTAGGGAATTAGAGAAACCTGATTCCTCAGGTAGATATCTCCCAATGACTGCTTTTCCAGACCCACACCATAAGACTCTCCTCAGCTAAAATAATAGGTGTATAATACTACTTAAAAGTGATATATTGTACACACTTCCCCAAGCAGTGTGTACACATCAGATGCACTCACTTCTCCAGTAGAGCCAGAGCAGTGGCTGGATTCACTCTCAGGTATTTGGAGGTTGGCTGGCCGTAATCGGCCAGGTAAGTTGACCAGTCCCACACCATAAATAGATCCAACAGCTGTGAAACAGAGGAATACAAGAGAACTTCACTTCAAACAAACGTCAGACACAGCTGCAGAGTAAAAAAAGAGGAATGGATGGCATGGGGAGCAGCAGTTTAACGTGGAATGGACATAGAGATCACACTTGTATTTTCACTCTTGTACATAAATTATATTAAAATATACATTAGCCATACTATAGAGCACAACAAGCACCATTTCTGATTAGGATTTTGAACGTGATCATCTTAATCTCCCTGCTCCCTGCTTTGATAGTACAAACTGCTGCTTAGCACAGCTTAAACATATCACACATCAATCAGTGCACAACAAGGCTACAATGTGTGTTTGGGAAACGATGTGCGCAGTCAGCATGTACAGCCTCAAAATGCTGTAATGTATTATTATTTATTAACTGTGTGATAAGTCACCATGTTGGGTTCCATACATGCACTGGAACTCTGAATTTCTCTAGATATTACCCAGAGAAGCTGTGTCTGTTGGCCCTAACAAAAGTCAAATAATGTCCCATGTTACAATACAATTGTCCAAATAATTAATTATATAATTCTCTAAAGAATTCACAGCATGTGAGTTCCCTTTCAGACAATCTCTACACAATCAACCAACCGTGGCCTTAAACTGACTTTTTCCCAAGTGAGAACATGTCTGACACAGACAATCTCCTGCTCTTTGCTGCATGTGTGAAAGGGCAACGTCAGACAGTATCCAGAGCTGATTCAGCACACATATGATTGGAGTTCATATGTGAAAATGGTTTTCGACTGAGAGGAGTAGCACTGACTGATGAGTGGAGCAAAAAGACACCCCCACCTCCTGTCTCCTAATAGGCTACAGTAATCCTGAAACAATTATTTAAATTCTGTGCCTGTAGTTAATAGAGAAACCTGCCAATGTGGATGCAGCACTGTAGAACTGCTGGACCTGCATTAGACCTAGGTCAGGATGAAGGTGAAGACATGTTTCTTGGGTCACTGTATCACTCTTAGATGTAGGGACAAGACAGAAGAGTGAGAGCTGCAGGGGGGAGTGGGGTGAGGTGTTCTACTGCTACATGGTGACTGTTAAGTGTGAACGGGAACATTTAAAATGACCTCCTTATGACCCCTGCCTAACCTGATGGAGATGACCCCCTTACCCCACCCATACACACACAGTGTATGCTAATGTCATAGGGTGAAGCAGCTGGGTGTTTGGCTCATGTTGAAAGAAGAGTGAAAGAACAGCTTAGTGATAATAGCATTATTCAGCTGATGGAGAGACTGCAACACACATTGCCATTATTTTCACCTGGAGCTAAGTGATGAGCTGCGAGCAGGCATGTAGAGCCTGTCACTCAGTCAGCTCTCCACAATTCAGCTAATTAGTTCAATTTGACATTTAACACTTTAGGTAGCAAGTTCATTAATAATAATAATAATAATAATTGATACTTTGGAAAATTCCTGTGGACAGGCAGCTGAACCAAGCACCAGCCCACTAACTGAACCACAGCCTCCTCCAACTGCTGAGACTAGAGAACATTTTTGCCTAATGTGTTTGCATGTGCAATTATCAATTAATCAAATTAACATTTAAACTGTGCAAAACAAGAGCATATTGTATCATGGAGTTTTGAAACACTGCGTTTGCCTGCACTTAATTAACCAAGTTACAGTCAGGTTTCTCAAGTAAGCAGATTTCATAACTGTCATGTAATCAAAGTAGGTCATTCGAGAAAGCCCCTGTCAAACCCCTGGTTTCACCTTTACACTGAAAGAATAAGTCAGGGCACCATTCAGTAACTGAAGTCCCTCTCTGCTTCCTACCTTCATGTAGTTGTGAAATAACACTTTGGTAATCTGTTGCCTGAATGCCTGACTTGTATTGTTTGGTTTAAAATAGGGTAAAAGAGACATTATATTGGTGGAAAAGGTAAACTCTAGGACTGACTGTTGTGTTCTTATGTGTATTTCAGACAATAACTCCGTGTACGTTTTCTTAAAAGCAGATACTAACGGGTGGCATGATAACGCCACTTTCTAGAACATTTGCAAGTTGTAAGCAGTTTACAGATCTATAAATCTAAACAACATAGATTTCCAAGGTTCACAAACTTTTAAGCACCACATTTCATGTTCTCTTTTGGAAATGTATTATGGTGCTTAAAACAGAAAAAAAAAAAATAATAATTATGAGCATGGAAGCATGTAAAATACTGTGTGGCTATCTTATGTAATGAATTAGTCATAAATACAAATATAATGTATAAACAGACATGTTGTAGGGAATGTAGCCACATTAGACAATATCTTATACATGACGTATTTAATCTCTGAGTTGTAATAATAACTAAGACTGTTGTGATGTTTTAACTGTGACTCTATTGCATGGAAATCTTTCAAACTTAAACATTTTTTTATCAAGCTCTTTTGCATCATAGTCTGTTACTGAGATCCCATAAATTCCCTAAATGTTGGCTTTCAGACACTAAACGATTACAGAACAATCTAAAAAGCAGTTGGAGATTGAAAAGACATAGGACAGAGGGAAAGTAAAAGGATGACCTCTGTGTAACCTCACCCCGTGGATGCCTCCGAAACCATTTACCTAAGGCTAGGATTAACATGTCAACCAAGCAGCCTGTATGAAAGGGACATAGATACTTGTCTAACGAACTGCATCTCAGAAAACTAAGCTCTACTCAGAACTGAGGTCGTGTCCTCTAGATCTGGGAATTTTCTAATTCAAATTATTTTCTAGCACGTTTCATTAAGAGGACTATTTCACTTAGTACAAATGATTGTGAAACTACAGATGAACATCTTTTATTTCAGTTATCATAGCTTTTGATTAGAGCTCCTGGAATTAACTGTTTAGGTCTTTGGGAGTTTATTTTTGAACATTAACATCTGTTTTCTATGTCAGCTTATTGAATATTAGATTTTTTAAATGTTATGTTAGCTTACTACTTTACACTACTTTACTGCTTTATTCATGCTTCTGAGTGTTCTTATGAATATGGTGGGGAAATTTTGACTATTCAATTCAATTCAATTCAGCTTTATTTATATAGCGCCAAGTTATCTCAGGACACTTTATAATGTAAGGTTTAAGAACTTACACATTATATAAATATATACAGAGTAATGTAGACTATGGCTGGTAATATATTTTGGTTCATGTAACGCTCATTATTTTGTCACTCATCTTGCAGTGCATCAAACAACCAGTGTGACCTGGACTGGATGCAGAGTCAAGCCTGCACTTCGGGCTCAGATTAACAGGTCAACGCATACACAAGTTAACAAGATGCAGCAACACTTTACATACCACTGGTGTTTATAACAAAAACGGGGGCAGGCGTGCCATACTTGTGTGTGTGGGTGGGAGGTGAGGTAGAGGGGCTGGAATCTTTTTTTGAGTGAAAGTTGAAAAGGCCAGCCAGCAAAATGCAGTTTTGTTGGATGTGCTATAGACACGAAATGTGAGACAATATAATATGGTGGAAGCAGGTTGTTAGTGACTGCCATCAGCTTCTAGAATAGTTATTAGTTATTATTACTTTGGTAGTTAAGAACTACCAAGTGGAAAAAGTGTCCAGTGAGAGCTTTTACCTGTCGTAGGTCAATGAAGGCCAGCTGAAGTGTGTCTCCTTGGAAACCAGGGACTGGCTCTGAGCTGGCAAACACTGAGAAGACACAAAGACACCAGCAACAACAGTCACTTCCAACCTCGTTTGCCTTCACACATGTATGGATCTGATCAGCACAACACCACAAAGTATAGGAGATGTTTACAATGCTTTCTGTTGTTACATTGTACTCCTTTTACCTTCAAGCTAACCCTACCCCTACCTAACCCTAATCCTAACCCATGGAATTAAACAGTATTAATAATTCCCCGAATGAGAACGCGTCATGCATGTCAAAGCATGACTGCCTCACCAGACTGCCTCACCAGAGCAAGCAGGTCCCTGGACTTAATGCTGTATTGATCTGAATCCTCCATCCTTTTGTAGGAGGACTCAATGTGGGTAAATTCAAACAGTTGTCAGTGATATGACAGACTAGGTTATATGGTAAATGTTCTGCGTTTTTCTACCTAGACTGGTACTCAAAGCGCTTTACACTGCTTCTCATTCACCCATTCACTCACACACCGATGGCAGAGCTGACCTGACACACTGGTGGTAATTTGGGGTTCAGTATCTTGCCCAAGGACACTTCGACATATGACAGGAATCGAACCACCGATCCCACGATTGACAGGCGACTGCTCTACCTGCTGAGCCACAGCCGCCCCCAATCATCGCGTGCCCCATATCACACATGACACTTCCCAAGAGTCGCAGCTCTAGCTAATTAAATAAACTCAACTGCTGATGGATTGATAGTGTACCTTTCACAGATATTTTCTTATTTTTGTTCATTTTATTTATTTATTTACAACATATTTGGACTTTATTCTCGGAATTTTCCAGCTTTAATGTTAAAATATTCTGTTCTTACTCTTGTTTCACTATTTGTTTTTTTCTGACTTTAATGTCAGAATGTTCGGAATCTAATCTCAGAATTCTCAGACCTTTTCATTTCAGATTAACCATAAACACATACTTTATTACTTTAGACGCAGAACTATAGTTACACTGAGATCCCTGTTTCAACTGGAAAGTCAGGTAAGCTATTAATAACATGTTGAATGTCCCTTGTGTCATGGTTTACACAGTTCTTTCTGAAAAAAGTAAATAATATCATGATCGCTAGGAGAGACTAGGACTGTTCTACTGTCAGTATTGGGCAGTAACATATTAGACAATGTGCCTGAGCCTATTCTCAGATCTCATTGCTTCACAAATCAACGAAATCAACAGAAAAAAGACAAAAGGCAAACAATAACACATAAATACATTTCAAGCTAAGACTTAAAACCAGTTCACCTTTTTTATGTATACACAGAAAAAAAAGAAAAAGCACTTGTTTCTACTCACATTCACACTGAATGACATCTAAGTTGAACTGCTGAATGGCTCCCATGCTGATTTGTTTGAGTTCTGTGTCTAGCAGCATCTGCATCAGTGATGTGGACAGATGTTTACAGGCTGACATACAAGCTGTCTGGGCCACTTTACCCTGGAGAGAGAGATGGAAGGGGAAGGAGGGAGGTGAAGAAAGGATGCAAAAGAAGGGGAAAGATGGAAAGGTGTAAGGAAGATTAAAATGGGGATGAAGAGGACAGGTGGGGAGAGAGGCAGGACAAGGTCACAGGGAAGTGGGAACATTAATAAAAGAAAGAAGAGTCATGAAGAGAAAGGATAGGGGCAGGTGAAGCAGTGTAGGGAGGACAGAAGAGTAAAAGGAGGAGAGGTACAAAAGAGATTGTGTGATACAATCAGTGAAAGAGTAAAAGGTTAATGGTAAAAGAACAGATGGAGGGTTTGTGAGTAGAAGATACAGGAATAAAAATAGATATGGAGGATAAAGGACAAAATAAACAAAAAATTAATGAACGTTGTTTTTAGCAATACGATGCATTCTAGGTAATAGAACCACATACGTAGAGATGGTGAATACAGCTGCCAAACCCCATTTAGACAGAGTGGAATCACTGTAACATGACTTAAACATCACTTGCATCACCAGTGAAATACAATAAATAATGTAAATATAGCAGCACAGCTATTAATGCAATGATTCTTATTTACAAACCAGTGTCTGGTCAAACAGGAGGCTGTTTGACACTGAGCATTGGAATAGCAGTGTAGCAATGTTTGTACTTTCTTAATATCCATAAAACTGTACCTCATAGTAAGTAACAGAAACTTTTCAAATATGAAACGTCAAAAAGTGCTTGGTGAGATTTTAATCTTGGTCACAACCATTAAAAAATGTACAGGCAAGTCAATTAGTTACACTAAAATTAAAATGTGATCAGTGAATTTCTCTCCACGGCAAAGTAAATGTCTTCAACTTAGGTGAACTCTGACATGCAACTTAATGCTGTCTTTGAGAGGAGGGACAGCCAGGAAGCCTAAAAGAAGATGCAACTACACATTACATTAGTATGAGTCACTGCTGCAAACTTGTTGAGAGACCTATTCTGAGCAAGACTAAAGACTGGCAGGGAAACACTGTCTGTACTGTCTACTTACTCTACACCAGGTATCTTTCTATCTCAGGTGCAGGAAGTATTTAAACAAGTGAGGTGTACTGAGATTTCTGACAATGACAATCACTGACATAGAGGCGTGACAACAGAGCACGTGCATGTTTGATGGATGTCATTTTGACTTTTATGTCATCAACTGTCATCTGTTTAAAATACTCTATTAATCAAATCAAATTATCACTTCACTGAAATATAAATATTTGGTATTTATTATCACTCATGTGTTCTTAGCAAAGCATCAGCATGCAGCCAGGAAATATTAACCTCAATCAATAGTTATACACATATCACATATAACATTGCACATACTATACTTCACCACATCATATTTACAACATCAAAGCAAGTCAAAAGTGGTGAGGGTTTCCTCTACTTGAGGCATACTTGATTTTTCTCCCTTCGTGAGACCCCTCAAGTGTGTGAAACACTAACAAGGAACTGATCTTTGAATGGTTAGGTTGGTTAGTGTTTGCGATAAACACAACAGCAGATCAACACAATCCACATAGATACTCATGCAAAAACCTTCAAACTCAGGGTGGATGTTGTGACCCCAACACCCACGATAATGCACTTTTTGCACATTTTACAAAGTTGTAAATTTGAAAATAGAAAAAAACAAAAATTATTAACCATCAATGTACACACAAAGTATAACAACAAAGTGATTTTGAAAAATCTTTGCAAATACTGAAACCTATAAATACATTATTCTGCCTCTTTGCTGTGGCTCCAAACTGTTTGCTTGAATTATCCTATATTATTCTTCAGATGTGTCTAGAACTTAAAGTGCACCTATGGTAAATTGAATACATTTAAAACACAGTAAAATGTGCAGAAGTGGTGTGAATAGTTCCTGGAGTGACAATAAGGAAGTCAAGACAAATGTTTTACTTCTTTTGTTGCACTCCAAAACACCCCTGTTCACATTCTTCATGCTGACAATTTACCAGCAGACCAACAGCAGTGATACACAGTGTGGCAGCAGAATGGACTGCCCTTTCACTATGACTAAACACTTGACCTAAAATTATGTTTTATGCAAAAATGAGGTGCCAACACCAGGTGTCACAATTTGCTTCTGATAGAAACAAACCAAAACAGGTAATTCTCTGCTCATGAGCAGCACAGAGGACAGATGAGGCGCCAGCCAAAGGAAACAACAAAAGAACAAGGGGTATCTTATTCCTGTTTCTGATCCATGCATTGGTTATAGTGAGCAGGTGAGTTGCAGTGAAACGTTTTGAGTTATGATTTATCATCTATTCATCATCCTTTGTTCTTTTTTTGATTATCAGAGTAATATGCTACTGCCACAATCTGACAACTAATAAAGCAGCCTTAACAACCTTACTTTTGTTTAAACATATACTTGAAAAATTGTGAAATGTTTAGATCACACAAGCAAGGTCCCATACCCTACCCTAACAACTGGTTTTTAATTGGCTCAGCATTTTACCCTTAAAACAGAGAAATACGCTATAGTAGTTATAGGAAAAAGGAGGGGAATTATTCCCCTAAAATGGCCAACATTTTGAAACCTATTGGTTGTCATTAGTAGCTGGCAAGTTGATTTCTTCTTCTGTTATGGTTGTGGTAAAGAAACTTTCACTTTTGAAGATAATGAGACAGTCCTACCCCTACACACAAATGTGTGAGGGGGCTAAGGCTGGGGATGCTTGCTGTTGGTCACTGTGTATGCGTAGCTAATGACAACATTATCTGTGTCATTGTTCACAGATTTTGTGTGCCTCCTTGTGTACTTTGTGTATGTCTGGAGGATTTAAAAGGTTCTCCAAGAAGTGTCAGATGGGGCGATTTCAACAGAGATTAAGTTTAATGTAACAATGGAAAAATGGTAACAACAACATAAATAGCAGGTATATAAATAGCAGGTATTTGTGGAAAACCTCTACACACTCTTCTCTCCCCACACTTACCAATACCTTTGTGGTGATTCAAAGTCGTTGCTGAGTTTGTTAGATATTGCCCCACTGGTTAGTTGCGGGATAACATCTCCCATATATGTAGCGTTAATTTCTGTGCAATTCAAGGGAACCATGTTTAAATTACCATGCACTTAACAGCAAGTATAGTCCTGGACTATGGGCACAGGAAATTAGGACTGGGCTTATGTGGACTAAATTTGAAAAATAATGATTGAAAACACATTTATTCCTTTTCAAATTTTCATAAAGCCTTTTTAAAGTATTTTAAAATAGTTCAGTAATTTATACTGCATAAATATAAAGAATATGTATTTTAAATAACCCTCACTACTCTCTGATTCCGTTACTATTGTTTTTGAATACACGTAACAAGTAAGATAACTTGAATGACTGTAAATAAAAATAAAACAAAAAAGTGAAACATGCTAAATTAAAAACGAAAGGTGAAGTCTGGATAAAATATGAGATAGGTAACACATTTCCAGAGGTGTGTATGAGATCAGAGCCACTATGGAGGACCACAAATGTCATGGAAATCCTTCTATAGCATTTCATTAACTAATATGTAACTAAACAATAAAAACAAAAGTTAATAAATGATTTGATAGTTTAATTTGTTAGTGAATTAGTTAATTACTAATTTCTAATTAGTAATTTCTAATTAGTAATTAGTTTGTTTCATTAATATATAATTTCATGGGAAAAAAAGGAATTATTACAACAACAAATCCATCAAACCAACAAAATTAATTCTGAAATTAATTATCAACACTAATGTGAAAATTTACTTTTAAATTTATTAAAATTTTGATTTTTCATTCACAGGTATTCAGGAATTCAGGAAGTTGGAATTCACAAGTTGATTTTTTTATTTATTTAGTATTTAGAGACCGTTTTCTTGTTGTTTTAAGAACACCTTTTTAATTTAAGCTACTCTGATTAATCGATGCAGTTTATGTTATTGAATTAAATATTTTTTTTTAAAGATTTCCATGACACAGACATGCAGTAAACATTCCATGCATGGAGCAGCAGTGCGCAGGCTTGTTATGGAATGGCAGCAAAAGGTTTCAAATTTTTAACTGCTTCCAAAATAAAAAAAAAAGAAAATTTCAATTCTCAAAGTGATGGTATAAATAAAAAAAACAACTATGAATTTTTCAGTATGAGGTGTTTATGTATTTATTAGAGCTGCTACTGTACCTGACTAAACTTGGAAACTAAATTCCAAAGAAACTATACATTTTATTTTTTCTGGTATTTAGCTAGTTTATGTAGTATAGAAAGTAAAGCACCAAAAGATAAGGTGTCAATAAATATATGATAACCCTGAGACTGTAAAGACACATTCTCAAAGGGACTGAATTACCCTGAATCCCTTGTGTTACTTCCTTGGTTTGATACCAAGCAGTCCCATACCAAATGGCACAATTGTAACAACTGTACCCCCTTTTTTCTTGCTACCCTTCGTGGTCAGCATCTACAACAATTACAACTCAAGACCCTTTCCTTATCGATTTCTACGCCTAAATTCAAATATAAAAATGTCCTGAGTAAACGTTACAAATAGTCCTGGAGTAGTGTAGCTTCCACAATCAAACATAAGCATGCTTTTCTCCCATCTGCCTGCAGAATGACAGTATAGTGTTGTAACAGCCAGGCAGGAGTACTCACCGACATCGATGCATGGTCATTGTTGTTATTCTGAGCAGAGACACCCCCAAACCAACCCAAAATGGAAGAGGGGGAGGGAAAGAGGGAAAGGACAGGAAAAGAAATGTGGCAACAATAAATGGACAGGAGGAGGTAAATTCAACTAGCGATATTTTGCATGCTCGACAGGTCAACATAATTAAGGAGTAAAACAAATCAGTTATAGTGCCGTTCATGACAGAAGGTATGGATGAAGAGACAAGAGACATTCTCAAAAAAAAAGAGAACAAGCTGGAACTCAATTGAAATAGAAAAGCAGGCAAGTGGCCAACTGAGAGTGGAACAGAACAGGCTGTAGCTGTCAGCGACCTCAGCCAAAACACACATAACTAATCACTTCACAGTGTGTTGTCACCAAATGTGCCTTGCTCAGTTGAAGATAATGTCATCTATATCATATATGCAAACACAGTGCATGAGTCTGTAACCACACAATTACCATGCATATGCAAAGATCACTAATGTAACACAGACTCGGTTAGTTTTCAAATTCAGTGTGAAACTGTTTCACACAGTACACACATTTTAATAGGGATGTGATAAACACAGCAAAATGGCAGAAAACTGTTGGGGATATTGTGGAAAAAAGAAAATAAGGAAATATCACATCCCTATTATCAACAAAAACACACAACCAACACGACCACACATTATTTGAAAACAGCTTAAATTAATATAAAAAAAGTCCCACAGTTCCCAGAGAGGGCTGGTAGGTTTAGGAAAAGAGAACAGACTCACCGGGAGGTGCGTGAAGACCTGGAAGGTGGAACATAGGAAGTTGATCAGGTCCATGAGGTATCCAGAGGCGCGGCCATCTGACTCAGCCATGCCCCATTCATAGTCCGCAAGCTGGATAAATTCGTCGATCTTCTGATTGAGTTTGGTATAAATCTCTCCCTCTGCAGCATGACGAGCATCCTGGAAAATGTCTTTCATTATTCTCAATCCTCTAATAAGGACAGTTTTACTTGTGGTCAGGCAGAAACAGAGACATACATTTACTATTCACAGCTGCAGAAGCTGCTGTGCTAGTTTAACTGATTCCATATTTGTTGTCTGATCATTTTAATGTTTTACTATTAATGTACAATGTTAAACATAATTAAAAAAAATCCTAAATCTAATATATCCTAACCGATTATGTCTGGTCCAACATGGCTGGACTAAAAGTTTGTAAGGGGCATGGCATTGTCCAACTTAAACTGGATACCTTTTATCCAAAATGATCAGGCACCAAAAAGTAACCACACACCTGTCCCCCATTTATTAACAAACTAACTGCACAATTAACAAAATGACAAAATAACAAGACAAAGATGAAGGTGAATCCACATTATATTCTTGTTTTACCTTGAAAGTGGACAAGCCATACAATCTGGTGGTGTGCACTGTTTCAGGGGAGACGTTGGTGATGTTTGTTATGAACTCCTCCAGATACCTGCAGGCCTGCTCCAGGTGGGTGGTGTTAATGATGATCTGCACCAGCTACACAAACAAGGTTTTGGTTTTAGACTAAATGACTGAATCTTTGATTTAGATTGTGTGTGTGTGTGCGTGTGTGTGTGTCCGTAGGAGCAGGGATTTGGTTCCTACCTCAGTCAGTCCTATGTGAGGTTTCTTGATGAGGTTTTGCAGACAGCTGCTCAGTGTTCTTGTGAGCAGCAGGTTAGTTGATTTCCGTAACATATCGTCAATCTCTGTTGAACTGCACACACAGTTATTCACTCACACATATTCTATAGCAGCTCAACAGAAACTTGAACTACAGCAGTGTTGTACTGGTCATCTGAACATAGTGAAACAGCACATACAGTTATTGTCCACTGACATACCTGCGGTGCAGTGACTCTGAAAACTTGAGGCTGGCGTAAATGAATTCTTTGACTTGTGTGTAGATCTGAGGGACAGACTGGGACATAGGCAGCTTCTTAGGAAAGTCCTGCTGCTCACACACACACACACACACACACACACACACACACACACACACACACACACACACACACACACACATAAAACAACAGTGTTAAAAGACTGACTTGTGAAACGCTCAGGTTAATAATAATGAGACAGTGGATGCAGGTGGGAACATGTATGTCATAGTAATAATACGTCTCATTTGTCATGATTAGGAGAATAATGCTTTGGGAAACTAAGACCAAAATCTGTGACTCTCATCCATGTTGTGAGGCTTTCAGGGACAGTACATAACCCCATTCAACCAATACAAACTTGGCTCTAGTTCTGGTGCTCATTCAGATTTGGTTTAGCTTTGGCCCCGTTTAAGAACTGTTTTGTTTTTTCCCACACGATAGAGAGCCATCATAGAGCTATGTACACATCTGCACCTTCAACACAACAACAAGCACATTTTTTGAGTCTACACTGGCAACACATGCTCCCTCTGCTCAATGTGATCACTTTATACTGCGATCAATACATTTTGATAGTTAAAGTTTCAGTTTTAGGCAAACCCTTAGACTAAATCATTGAATGTAAATGTTAGCTTTAGACTATAGCTATCTAATGAACATTAACTATGTTTTAATTAGGCTCCTTTCACAGATGCACTGGAACCCTAAACCTCTCTAGACTTTACCCAGATGGGCTAATACAAGGTCTGTGTAATGTTGGTGTGAGCCCAGGTGCAAATACAGCAGGTACCCGAACTATCTCCTGCTGTGCAATGCATGTGTGAACAAGCAACTCCGCACAATGTCCAGACCTGATTCTCCAGACATTGTCCGGAGTGAATATGTGACAACAGGTAAAGAAATTTGACATACAATTCGCTGATTTTTATCTGTACAACAAAGCTTTAGTTGATCCCAGGCTGTGATGAAACAAGGTCTTAGTTGTAGACCAGCAAAGAGTTGGTGACAGCCTGGGATCACTTTTCCTGGCTGAGAGTCAGTTCTTTAGCTGTCACATGTAAAGAACTGGCTTCAAATGAAGCACCAACTGTGAACTGACTTGGTGGAAAAGGAGTAAAACAGCGTAGGTTCTCTATGTTGTGAGGTTTAGGGACAGTACAGAGTACATTCATTGTAGCAAATGAAAGTTGTTTTGTAAAAGGTTAGCTTTGATCAATCAATACACCCAAAGTGAAAATCTATATTTTCACTCATTTCTGCTAACTTTGTTTTGGTTTGTGTGTTCCTGATTTTCAAAAATGTTACCTTTTCTACCTCTGCATCATGGAAGGGAAAGCGGCTGACTACCAGTTTATACTCTTCCTCTGTCTCCACTGGGATAGGACTGTAGTTATCCAGCTCAAAGATCTCCCTATGGTAAACAACACAGGTTGGTGTTTGGTGTTTCACTTACATTTTTGGTATAACAATATGCTGCAGTCATCACAAAACAACGAAATACCAGATAAAGGTTACGATCAGCACAGTAACAAAAATCTGTTATTTAAACACACAACTGAAACTGGTACCCATGGGCTTGGTATCATGCAAACAATAATAAGATTAACAGAAATAACAATAAGAAGCACAAGTGGCTAATCACTAAAGCCCACCTGAAAACCAGAGCCCACTTCTTCAGCAGAGTTTCATTGTACTGGTCTCTGACCTCAAAAAGCAGGTCAAACAGTCTGTTTACTGGGAAACCATAACCCTGTACACAACACACACACACACACACACACACACACACACACACACACACACACACACACACACACACACACACAGATAACAAATTATTAATCTCAGTTGTTCTACACACTTCAGAGTCACAAGCTGTTCAAATGAAGCTTTGTTCTGGACTCACCTGTAGTGTGTCAGCAAAGATGACTATGAGGTTCTTCAGCTCCAGCACCAGGTCTGGGTCATTACAATATGACTGGAGAGAAAAACACCAAAGAGCCCTTTACCACAATAATATGGTGACCATTCATTTAATAAAGTTTGAATGTGCTGTGTTGCTCAATTCACAAACAAGTAACAGTAGGTTCAGTTACAGTACACTGAAAAATAATTGACTACATTATTACATTAGATCAGGCTCCCCTGAATGCTCAGTACTACTATATTGCTAATAAGTGTGTACAACTGTTCTATAAAGCCGTTCTCTCATTTGAACTCTGGAATAATGTCTGGAGAATCGAGTCCCATCACAGTCCAGAAACGCCTTCTTACACATGTAGGTTGTCAGAATCAGTCTGAATTTACTTTTACTGCAATGCTGGCTATTTTAATTTTATTTTACAATTTCTGAATGAATGTTTTCTCTATATGAGTCCCCTCAAAGAGAAAGAATAGAATAGTGCTTGAATAGAAAGTCTGATGTCTTAAGTAAGGGGGGAGGGGCTTAGACAAGGCTCAGTCCACACCACCATAGTCCCACCATTTTTCTGGGGTACATAGTGATTTATGACCCTGAATGCAGCACAGTTGATATCCCTAACACTGACACAAGGATCCTGCCAAACACAACTGTGTGTAAATCAACAGAGTAAATGAAGACAACTTGTGACTAGACGTAAAACAGCAGCCGCCTGCCTCTCTGTTTACTCGAGCACTCACACACACACCACCACATCTACCTTCAGCTGGAGGTTGCATTAAACAGCAGCATATCACAGCTGTGACAGGAATGAATCCCACCAGTTGATTAGTCTGTGTCTACATTATTCTGATGCATGTCACATGTGAAAGTATTCTTTTTGTAAACATTCGGTAATAATAATGACTATACACTACAAAAAGTTCTGTTATAAAAAAAACAGAAAAAAGGGTGGTACATTGGGGGTCTGCAGGGCCTTTTTTAGTCCTATCACCCCACGCTGAGTGACCCATTCACTGGCCTGTTAGCATAATCCTCTGGGTCATTTACAACTGACTGGAGCCCAGCGGTCAGGAATATACCTTATTAATCTGCTGTTATTGTTGCAATCTGTCTCTCATTAAGGCCCCAATGACCCCCTCTTTGGCTGCATGCGTATGTGTGTTTTGACCTCTTCTCTTCAGAGTGACATCATTAGTGTGTTTGTGGGTGCACTGACCTCCACACTGTTGTGTTTCTATCAGTCAGTGAATGAAGGTTCTTCCAGGATAAATAGATCCACAGCAGGCTCTATTATCTCTATTAACTCCCAGTCAGTTTCTTTCTTATACACAGTCAACTCCCTGCTGGCTCTGTGTGTGTGTGTGTATGTGTGTGTGTGTGTGTGTGTGTGTGTGTGAGTGTGTGAGTGTGAGAGCCTACAGAGTGTGTGCGGAGCACAGCAATGATCTTGGAAAGGGCCATGTTCCACAGTTCATCTGTGAAAGCTCTGGTCACCAGCCCCCGAGTGGCATGAAGGATATGGTCCTCCACAACAAAGAACCTGATGATACACACACACACGCACACACACACACGCACACACACACGCACACACCCACACACACACACACACACACACACACTCTATTTAACGGATGTCCACACTGAAACCACTGAAAGTTTTAAATTCAGCTAAATGTAAAATTAAAAGTACACAATCCTAAAAATGTGAGAAATTTCTTACCCTACGATCTGATTAAAGTATCTCCTGTAGCCCTCCACTGTCTCATGCTGAACACACACACACACACACACACACACACACACACACAGACACACACAGACACACACACACACACGTATAAGATATTATATATGTTATCATCATTTATGACCAACGGTTGTTGTTATCAACAACCAAAAGTTCACAGCTGGTTTCCAAACTACAACAAATTACAATAAATAAACCTAAAATAGAATTTGAATTTAGCAGTTTGCTTATAGTGAATTGTTCCTTTAGTGAACTGTAAAGAAATAGAGAGCTGTTACCAATGTTTAAAACCAGCAGATGGACAGTAACCAGTGGCCTTATTGCGGCCTTGTTTGCTTCTTCACTTAAATAGCTATCAACTACATCCCAGGTCAAAGCTGCTTCATGCTCACCATGTTAGCCTGTGGCTGTAGCACTAGCCTGGCCTGTTTTTTCCTTTGTTTCCTGTAGTAGTTCTCAAATGTTTCGCGGTCACCCTGAAAATACAGAGAAACAAAGCCAAAATTGAATACCCCTCACATTTACTTAAGTAGCTGTCTGAAACAAATTTACTTCTAAGAGTAGTTTTACTGCACCATACTTTTTACTTTTACTTGAGTAGATTTGTGACAAAAAACGTGACTCTTACTCCGTTACATTTGACAGCATGCCACACGTTATTTTTTTTTTTTACCATTTATTGCCAGGACTCAACTTCCAGATCTACATGACGTATCAGACAGTGAATGAATAAACACATGAGAAATGATCCAGTTTCAAACATAAATACGTAAACTACTGTAGGTGTTGGTTTCTTGTGACTTAATTGGGTTATTTTGTAAAGATGTTATTTATTTTTACTATGTTTTTATTTTATTACTCAGAAATACCAGAATTTGCACATTAATTAATATTTTGATCTGTTTCCATCATTTCAAAAAAAATAAAAATTAGACATTCCGACTTTTTACTTCTACTTGAGTAATATTGTTGTGAAGTAACGCTACTCTTAATTGAGTACAATTTTTCGCTACTCTACCCACCTCTGCCCCTCCATAAGCTACTGATAAGAACAACATGGTGGCTCAAGATTACTGTGGCTGTTGCAAGCTAAACCATCTTTATTATGTAAATACACAATTTTAAGACGTATAAAAGAAAGCAAAGGGAAAATACTTTTACTGTCTGTAGTCTATTATTCAAATAAAACATCTCCAAACAAAAACAGACTCCTATAGCACCTCCTCCTCTACTAACTAGGCTAACTAGTGTACGAGGAGCTGCTTAAAGAATTGCATTCAGTGCGCACAGGCCTCTGATTAGCACCATCATTATTATCTGATACAGTGCTGTGAGAAAGTGTTTGACCCTTGCTAGATTTTTTTTGTTTGCATATTTGTCACACTTTAATGATTTAGATCATCCAACAAGTTTAACATAATACATTTTATTTACACATTTATAAATATTAATTATTTTTATAACCAGAGTATATATAAAATGCATTTTTTTATGATGATTTCATTCATTAAGGAAAAGAAAACTGTCCAAAAAATATTTTGTTTGATGATCTGTGTGTAATTAAGAAACGGTGACACCTACCAACACAGTGTAAATGTGTAAACACCTGTAGACAGGTGAGAAGTCCACCAGGTCATGAGCTGTAAGAATCTGTTAAACACATGAGAGGAAGCATTACTACAAGACACACATACCAATATATGGAATCAATTCTGAGATTAGCACTACATATACGTACTATGTACTGAGCAGCTGTACTGCTGTACATAAGTTACACTGTTTAGTCTGAGGATACATACAAAGCTTGGGGAAAGACAGTTACAGTTACTTTAGTATGATCACATACTGTCAAAAAACTTGTTTCCTCACCTCTTCATCTGCTTCCTCCTCATCCCCTGTGTCGTCATCAATCATCAGGCCATTGTGAGTGTGTGTTCGTCCATTAAGGGAGTACACGGGCTTCGTGTAGTGCCCCATGCTGGCCTGCTTTGCTACAGCACTGTTAAAGGTCCTGTGCTGCTGTGCCTGGGCAAATACCATCATAATCTTTATGAATAAGCTGATCCACAACTACTGCAGGAGTTTTTGAGTTTTTGTGTCATACCTGTCTCATAGCAGTCTCTCCAACCTTGTCCGAGTGTTTTCTGATGCTCTCCAGAAAGTCCTTGAGGTCTGACATGGAGATCTCCTTGATTTCTTCTCTCAGTCTAGGTAGATTTTCGGCCATGATCTGGCAGAACCTGTACTGACTGACCCTACAGGTGACACAGCAGAACCAGAATCAGTTCTATCTACTGTATCAAATCCAAAAAACAGTATGTGGTCTGCAATACAACAGTATTATAAGTACGAATGCATGTTTACAATCATGCATACGTGGAAATGCCCCACACAAGGACACCACAAAACACAAATGCTTGTTCTTTAATTCCTTTTATTTGTCTGAACAACAAGATAAAGTGAAAAAAATCAGCGTGTGTTGCTACTTAACATGGATAGTGTCAAGAATGTCAAACACCTTTGATGCTATGCAATAAAACAAAGGTTCAGATTACTTTTCTGGACACAGCAGGTGTATAGTCAGTGGGCTCACGGCGTGTATACAAACGTTGGGCTCAGCTAGACCCTTGTAGGCACACTGATGTGTAAAACACAAACTGGCTTTAAGATGACATGTAATTGAAACTACCTGTACAATGACACCATTGCCCCTTTAATGAAATGCAATTCATACTGAAACAAGTTGCTGTGGAACAGTAAAATCATTACTAATTGATTTTTATGTTTAAAGGCTACAGGAAGTGTGTAATATATTTACTTATCACTTATGTGTAATATAATTTATATATATATAAATATATTTTTGTTTGCACGTTCAGGACCTTTGTGGTCTTATCTTACCTAGGGATGTAGACCTTCTCCAGTTGCTCCATGGTTTTCAACGCAGCATAGTATCTGCAGGGAAAAGTTGTATAGCTTCACTTATTACAGCTAATAAACTCAAAATTCAACCAGTGTCCTTGATTCTCATTGTCTTTAATTCATCTGCACCTTAACAGTAAATATCTGAACTGAAAAGTGTGTCCTGAATTATTAGTGCACTATGACCACTAGTAGAGCAGCATGTTTCTCTAGATTAATCATTAGCAATTCCAACAGAATTCCATAATTCATTTTTCACACTGTAACTTAACATATGTGAAATGTCTTTGGGTCCATGATTCTTTTAGGCTTTTCCCACAATACAATAAATTACATTAGGTATACAGTAACATTTGTTCCTGGTTAAACAACATTTTGAACCCCAGGAAAGTGAAAAATGTGGTACTGCAGGACTCAGTCTTCAGTATTACCAAGAGGTAAAATATAAAGAGTTATGAAATTGGTCTCCACTGCTATGCTGACAACACTCACCTGTATGTGCCTGTGAAAGCAAATCATAAAATTAGAGGCCTGTACGCCTGCTTTGAAAAAGTTGACAACTTACTGTTTCTTCATTCTAATATCAGAGTCAGGTAGATGAGTTATTTCGTTGGTTGCCAGGTTACATTACCACAGTAGTTTTGGTTATTTGCTAAAAACATGCTGTCTTCTGAACATACAGCAGCCACAATTTCAGCTGCAGCTGTGGGGATCTGACAAATGACTCTCAGTAAGGACAAGCAATGTCAAAACTATTTTCCACAATGACATTGTGTTTTTTAAGACATTTTGATCTGACAACTTTAACATTCCTTCACTGCCATCAAATGTGTCTTTTATTCCATTCTTTTATTCCTGTACCTCCTAAATACAGAGTCCAACAAAAAAAGCATGTCTGCTGAATATGAAGTTGTTCAATAATGTTGGGAATAAGTTGTGTGGGAATTTCCCATAACCTTCTCTGCATTTTGAGCCACACTAATTATCAGTCTAAGTAAAGTATGTTAGACTTTCCAAGCAGCAGGTAAAAATAGACTCTATGGACACTATAACAATGAATGAATTATATTGCTGCAGGCACCGAAAAGTTTCTTTTAAGGTCCACCAGCAGAATCAAAGAACTAATACACTGAATGCAGTGCAGCATGTTATTTCACCCCCAATGCCAATGTGATATTGTTAACTTTCATAGTGTGCACACATCACAAGGGTTCAACCTTGGGTCAGTGTGCTGAGCTCCCATCATTAGACTGATAGGCCGGCTGTGAAGGGATCTAATTGGTCGGTCAGTGAGTGTAAAATGTGTTGTAACAGCAGACAGCCCATAAACCATACAGTAAAAAGGTTAGCCATAGTGCAAATCACCAGGATGGAGGACACAGAGGCTGCAAGTAGCAGAACATTGAACTGAGCGAGACCTGGACACTAGCACATGCAGTACAGATAATGTTCATTTGCATAATACAAACTCATTCCAACACAAAGTAACAGTGCAACAGCTGTGTCATTAGTGATTAAAGTGCACTGCACACGCACAGATACCACAAGGTAGCCTGCACAGTCTAATTGCCTTGTTCTGGCCTTGGGCCGTGACGGTGTGGAGGTGTGAGGGCACACTGAGGGTCAATTGTCCTGCCAGTGAAAGGCCTGTTCCTTTGGTACCTAGCAATTAACCAGAAAGGGACACAATCTCCCCTACACTCTACTCCTCTCTTCATAAAAACAATTATTTCATTGAGTGAAAATGAGGTTCAGTCAATGCGGACGAGTTTAAAAGTTAATGACAAACTTGTCTCATGGCCATTTGGCATTCTTACTTTTGAAAGATTTTCACTGTGGTTGAAAGTTGGCTTCAAAACATACCTTCAGAACTGACAACAGAAAGAGGGGTTTCTATTATGTTCTCTCTATTTCCAGATATGTCAAGAACACCTTTTTACACCTGGGAGCTGCCTACACTGACAGCTCTGCAAGAGCAGTTATGAAATTTAGACACTGGCACCACAGTGGTGTTGATTTTTTTAACTTGTCCCAACCAGATTCAATCCTGTTCAATTCAGTTCAGGAGGATGGCAACCTTCCAGTCACAAGCTCATATTACTATTAGCATTTGATTAATATAATAAATATATTAGCTAGTTGGCAAGGCAAGCCAAGTGTTGTGGGTCTGTCCCTCCAGAGCTCAATAAAAGACAGCAGAAGTTTGTGATTGAGCCTTGGTTTAAGAACCTCTACTGGCCTACCAAATTTCTCTAAGTTATTTTTAATATTACAATTATACACTGATCAACAACATGCATAGCATAGGAAATTGTAATATGAATGGAAGACTGTGCTGTGAGATGGATACCTTTTGGATTCCAGCTGCTCCTTTAGTTTGCTGTACATTTCTAGCACTGCAAAGAAAAAGAAAATAAGAAACGGGACCATTAAAAGGTAGAAGGCTGGAGGACTATTCAACATGTCATACTCAAGGCACAAATATATGTAAAAACACTCCAGTTGTTCCAGGATCAGTAACCCCACTATTATGACTAGAAACAAATGACATCACACAGACACAGATGTAGCCTGCTACCTGGTATACAGAGCTGGAGCTTCTCAACAGTGGTGGTCATATTCCTCTGCTGGATCCGGCAGCGAATCACCTCTTCTGTCTGAGTCGTCACCTGAGATAAGGAACGCGCATTGGACGGTGCCTTTGCGGTTAACACGCACGGACTGTATGTGTCTTGACAGCATACTGTACATTCATGCTCACATGCATACATGCACTTACCTCCCTCCCAGCTTCTTGTAGTCTTCGATTAGTGTCTGTCACTTGACCCTTTAAAAGCAAACACAGGCATCAGTATAACTGTGCAACTCTAAATTATTTTCAGTTTTCTTTACTTAGGGGTTCCTACAATTATGTCTGTTTTAAAATTCCACTCCACTTTTCCCACTCAGTCTCATAACTTTCTCTTAGGGTGCTTGTATTTGTTCTGACATACAGTTTTTAGAATGTATGAATAGCTTGGTCTTGGTACAGCCACATATGCTGTCACATGTTTATTTGTCTGCTCCCCCTATCCATGCCCTCTCTTTTCCCTTTCTACTTCCCTCGCTGCAGCTGTTCAGCCTTGTAATCAGCTCATTGTCCGTGAAGGGGTGAGGACAAAGGCAGGCAAATTCAGATCAACCAGGCAGCGCGGACCTGAACCCGTCGCCGGTGCACTGGGCCTTTCATGGGGTTTAATGGCTTGTGACAGGCTCTTTCTCACAGATTCAGTGACAAACTTCTCAATTCTGGATGGGGATTTTTGAACTCTCGGCTCCTGGCGCACGGCAGAGAGCCACGACCCAATTGACCACTCAGCTTTTTGATGACAGTCCTTTAAACAGTGAAACCACTCAAACTAGTGGAACAGACAACCTAATCACTGATTTTTTTCATTCAGCTAACATTCAGCACAAGAGCAAGAGTGGAGTAACATAACATAACGTGTTTAATTTGTTATATGCCAGGGTTGACATAAGCACTGGCCCAATGGCCCGAGGTCAGTAAAAAAGTGTGTCAGGTTTTTCGGTCCAGTCACTGGGCTGCTTTGGGCAACTGACAAAGAAATTGTTAATGACCTCTGATGCTAACTGGTTGACGCTAACTCTATATTCTCTGACAGTAGGGGTTTTAACAGAGTAAACTGTGTTTCCCACACACTGATTTTTTTGTGGTGGGTAAAATCTTACTTCATCTTAGAGTTGTGCATAGTGAGTCTATTCAGAAGTATTTCTGTGCCAACCTTCAGTCCGTCTCCAATCGCATTAATATTATTATCATTTAAGCTTCAAGGCTGTCAAAGCCGTCAGAAATGAAGGTGTGACAAAGTCAACAGGCTGTTAATGTGTAAAGACAATCAATAGTTAACATTTGATCTTCTTCTGCTTTGTATAGGCCTACAGTATATTTAGTTCTCGTATTTATACCATGTAACTTTGGCCCAAATATTTGTGTAATCTAAAAATTTTGAGAAAAATGCTGTGATGCTTTTTCAAATCATTGTCAGCATTATACATCTAATCAACTAAAACAACAGCAATGTTGCACCTAACATCCACGGCACTGCACTCCATGTAACCTGTGACTGTGACAATAATTGAGTTATTGACGTATCATATTACTCTCTTACCATCAGCTTCTCTGCGTCAGCTCGGACTTTGAGGAGCTCTGTGATGGCGTCCACAAAACCCTGGTGGTGGAAATTGCACATCTTCTCAATCTCACGATCATGGTTCCTTATCCTGGCATCCAGCTTTTCCATGAAGCGCTTGTGGGCGTTGGGCTGGTCATCATAAATAGACCTGAAGAAGACACAAACGAAGTGAGGGAACATGGAGTTGGCAGGAAGAGGAATGTTGCAAATTAGCACTTTAATTTCCACCTAAAAATGCGTTCTCACATTTAATCAGTAGTATAAATAATAATAGACCTTTCCAAAAAGGATGGAACATGTCAGATAACCATCTCAGATGTTCTGTATTGTTAAAGGTATAAGATTTCTTTGATTTTAAATGGCACAGGTATGTCCACCGTACATTGCTGATAGACTCTATACCTACATTCTACCTAGGGGGAGTAGGGCATTTGTCATTAGGGGTGCTGAAATCTGGAACATTCCTTCCCTGGAAATGGACAAACGACCTCAGTGTCAGCGGAAAATAACATCATGCATTGGCTGGCCTTTAAGTATACTACGGCTATAGGACAGAACAGGAAATGACTAATGAATGAATGACTGAAGATCCACAAACACATCACATTGTTTTTCACCTGGAGTAACGGCTCCACCTAGGGATACTGTGCTGAAGTGCTTCATTCATAAATAGTTGTATACAACATACAGCTGAAAGAACAGTGTTATTTATAATTTCTGACGATCTGACTATTATTTATGGATTGATGACCTTGCGTTTTCTTCAACTAAACCAGCACAAAGGGGTCAACAATTTAATTTCCCTCTTAAGTTATATCCCCGTTCTCTTTCTCTAAACAACCTAGTGATTTGTTCTGGGAGTTCCTTATTTTTTGCTTTATATATTATTTGAGCAGTTTTAAACTTCACCAAGTCTTGGAATTTTATAGCTTGCGTTTTGATAAAAAGTACATTTGTATAGTCCCTGTATCCTGCATTATTTATCAATCTAACGGTCCTTTTCTGCATTATGCTTATTGTTTGTGTGTTACTTCTGTATGTGTTTCCCCAGACCTCTACACAACAGCTCATATATGGTAATAGTAAAGCACAGTATACTGTGTACAGTGATTTCTGATCCAAGATATGTTTTGTTTTCCCCAGGACGGCAATGCCCCTTGCCAAGTTCCCCCTAACATAAGTAAGGTGTGGTTTCCAGAACACTTGGCCAATGATCACACCAAGAAATTTTATTTAATTTACTCTTTCTAAATACACATTGGCAAGACACATTTCTACTTCAATCATTTTCTTATAGTTTCCAAATAACATAAATTTGGTTTTATCTAGATTTAATGATAATTTTTTTGTATCACTTTTTTAATGTTTTTATTTCCTGTGTGATCACCTCCAAAACCTGTGGCAATTCCACACCTGCGCAAAAAATATTTGTGTCATCTGCAAATAATACATATTTTAATATCTTTGACACTTGGCAAATATAATTTATATACATAATAAACATTCTGGACCTAGTACTGATCCTTTAGGTACTCCACATTCAATATCTATCAATTTAGATTTATACTTGTGTATTTGTACAAACTGATGCCTATTCACCACATAGCTTTTTGTCCAATCTTAAACCAATCCCCTACACCTGTAATTTTCACTTTTTTTATTAGAATTTCATGATTGACAGTGTCAAACGCTTTTTTTTAAATCTATAAACACTCCAAGTGCGTTCTTCTTATTGTCCATAGATTATATTATTTCTTCAATTAAGTCAATCAGTGCCAAAGCTGTTGATCTGTTGTTTCTGAACCCATACTGACTATTTGTCAACAATTCATGTTTGTCCACAAAACTGTCAAATCCCCCGCGCTGTGGGCCATCGGATAAGAGACCTATTTGTCGACCCCTGTTAGCGGGCTTACTAGTGACCACAATAAACATTGAGGGGGGGGGGGGCTGTAGCTATACAAGCCCTAAAGTAACAAGTATTTATTTCATTTGGATATTGGGTATCTCCTGGATTGGTGTGTTCTGTCTGTTGGATATGTAAAAGTAACAGTGTAGACGGTTTATTCAAAACACCTTGCATGTGTGCAGAAGCGTATCGAAGAACAAATTAGCTGGAGAGTCTACGTGGTGATACAGTTCAACAGATAATGGAAATACAAAACCACATCAACCACAAATTAACACCTGTCGAATATTGTCCCCTTTTGTCTACATCACCTTTCTCTATTCTCCTTCAGGCTTGGACAACTGTCCCCCGCTCAGACAAGACCACTACATAAAGCACCACAAGAGCTGCTGTGCCTCAAACTATGTTTGAGGTAAACGACAAACAGTGTCTCTATTACAAAATCTGTCCACCAGAGAGCACCAACACATTGATTTGTTTCACTGTAAAACATGCTTAAAATCTACTATCAGTCTGGCAATATGGTAAAGATAGAAAATTTGCCTGCTCAGATGAATGTAAGAAAACATTCTGTAGAGAATTTACATGCAAGGAAAAACTAGGAAAATACACTCGAAATACACTTGAGGGCATCTTAAATATAACAGTTTGAAGAAAAAAAGTCCATTTGAATAATTGAGGGTTTTAATATTCCACTCCCAATTCCAGAGAATGACCCTGATTCCTCCATATCAGTCCATCAGGCTTATTAAACTGCCTAACTGTTAATATGAAAACTGAATCCACATATAAACCACCGTTATGATAATTAGAGGACTGCGGTCACAGGTGCTTTTAACAAGATTTAAATTCTCTGGAAAACATAGACCCCACAGAAAACGAAATCCCAAATGGTGTTAAATTACATGCACACAGATACAGTAACTCGACTAAACAAAGAAGTCAAATTTCTAAACTGCACACAAGGACTGATGAGCTGTGCAGTTAAGCAATGTGTGTTA
>JAUYWH010000011.1:731402-738872 GCA_034779795.1 Ctenopoma multispine | reverse complement strand
GACAACTTTGTGAATGTCCAGCCAGAGGCCTACCTTGAACCCTTTTCTCCTCACTGGAGAAAATGACTCCATTTTCTGTCTATGACTATCTGAATTGATACATGTGATTAAATAAAATTGTTCCTCCTGTTCTTTGAAATGTCAAAAACACTCCTAAGAACACAGTGCTGACTGGTTTGTGCCACCTAGTGGAAGAACCCTTTTGCGTTAACTTCTGTCATAGTGCCATACAGAAGTAAATTTTTTACCTGGTGGTAAGACTCAAATGATCATGTCAAATCTCCTGTAAGACACTGAAGCTACGATTTTAAGGGATTTTACCACTTCCTCTTTATCCATTCAGTTCTTTAGTTTCTATCCACCTCTTTCTCTTTTCCTCCACTCACTGTGGCGCTGTCCTAAACAAAGTAGGACTGGGAGGAAGTGATAAAACAGCATATCCTGTTTCTCTTGTCTCAGATAACACTTTCCATGGATTGCAAGAATGCAACCAGCTCCACGGAGAGTTTGTTCTCTGTCATGAAATCCTTTCACTAATGAAGCTAAACACCTGATATTCAGTATATGTGCACATTGCACAGCGCCAGGCTGAATAATAAAAATAATAATAATAATAAAAATAACTGAAGAGAAATAAAGATTCAAACTGGAACATGGAATATAAAAAGTGAATCGTTGTGACAGTGAATTTTTTACACAAGACATTAGGAACAGCACAGGAGTAAAGACTGAATTCGATTTAGCTAAATTATATCCACAAATTAAAGCCTCAGTGTTTTTTTTGCGCAGCTGCTCCCTTCCTGATATTAGATATAGAGAGAGGATGCTTAAGGTTGTGTGCATGCACACACAAATTTACATGTATACATCCTCTCTTGTATTGAGTGAATAAAACATAATAATCATTATTACATTTAATAATAATAATAATAATAACTGATAATTTATTGATCCCCTTGGGGAAATTGTTGTTGGACAGCTGCCAGACTGAACGTATCAGCTCTAGTAGTTTTGGTTTCTTGTCCAAGGACACCTTTATAAGACTTACAAGTGAAACCTTGGTTGTGCATTTTCAGCTGAAGTCACTCCCAACCACTGAACCAAATAGGACTTTTGTAGTGTATTGTGTACATTGTACTTTACGCTCTGGATGATCTAAATGTTAAGGCATGATGATTAATAAAAGTTTAGTGCTAAATAATCGACTTGTAGTTGAGGGGGCATGAAACTCATCTGGGGGATAAGGCGAGGTGGGAGCAATGTGGCAAAATCACTACCTCTGGTGCTAATACAAAGGAGGTTCCACAATGATGTCCCTAGGTTCTACAATGATTTCCAGTTATATATATATATATATAATTATTTTTATTAACACAAACCATATATACTGTATTGTACAAACCTCAACACCTGCACATACAGTATTAATACTACAGTTTGTATATACTGTAAAGTCATTTTCTGAAGTTACCATACTCACTGAACATCTGGTGTATGATGAATGATCTTTTTCTAGCCTTGTATACATCAATAATTGTTACTGTGTGTACGTATGATGAGAACCACTGGAAACCGGAGTGAAATTCCTATAATATGAAATAAATATTTTAGTGATGTGATGTGTGTTTTAATTCAGGTGAATATTGTTGGTGTGTGAAAGCCAGCATAAAATCTTAACATCACTTAAAACTACCACAAACTACCATAATGTTTTACTTCTGCAGTGCTATTCTTGATTACCACTAAAGTACATGACTGATCGTTGGATTACAAGCTGTTCCCAACATGATGTCTTCTAATGTTCTCATTGTCTGTCCAACATCCTCCTGCATGCTGGATGTTGCCTGGCACCCCCACCCCGAACATTCCTTCATCTATTAATGTCCTTTCCTGTCTCTGTGGCCATCACTGTTTTCACAGTCCTTCTCCGGAAACCAAACAAATTAACACTACATTGTTCTGGCCAGTTACATTATAGCTGGAAACATCAGCACAGCAATAGTTTCCTGAAACTCCACATTAATAAGCAAAGGGCCAGTGTTGATGTGTGTGTGTGTGTGTGTATGCCTTTGTATGTGGTTTGGTAAGGGACTAAGGGAAAAGTTCCGTCTGCCTTTGAATTCCCCACCCTGTCTCTGGATGTTCATTCATTGCAAATATCGGTGTCCTGAATGCTGTTTATTTGTTGTTACTGATAAACTGTTACTGTTGTTACACCATCATACTGAATTTGAAATTAAATGCTCAAGATGTGAGAAAATTCAAGACTTTTCACCTTTATTTAAAGGGTTTGACAAAAGTTTGGCATTAACCATTCAGGGATTATAGGCATTTCCATTCACACACCTCCATCTTGGGGGACTCATAAATACTGGAACAACGAATAGCCTTCAGTACTTTACTAATTTACTAATACGTAAAGTTATCTCTTGATATACTTTGCCAGGCTAAGAGTATTTTCAGTGTTTTGAACCTTATTGTGTAGCATCTGTGTTGACTGGAGACTTGAACAGTGTTCTTGACTAGGTGTTTTGAAAGGGCTCTTCTTCACCATGGACAGAATTCTGTGGTCATTCACTTTAGTTGTCATCCGTGCTCTTCCAAGCTGTTTGCCATTGATTAACTTAAGTTAATTCCTTCTTTTTTAAGAATGCTCCAAACTGTTTTATTATATGTAAATAAGATTCAGATATGGTTAGCTAATGTTCAGTCATTATCTATCTCACTGGAGGAGCTGAGGGACTTTCACTCTTCTCCTTCTCTTCGTCACTGTTCCTCTAGAGCTGCGTTTACATATGCAATGGAATCCTGAACATCTCTATGCAGAACACAAACATCCGAGTCAGTCAGCTCCAGCATTACCCGAACTTCAGCCCCCAGTACGAAATCCATTTAATTGTCTGTGTGGGTCCATGTGTGAATACAGCAAGTAATAGTCTGGAGTATTCGCAGCATGTGAGTGGGCATTTTCTTTCAATGAAGCCACTAAGCCCAACACCAGAAACCATAGGAAACATATACCATGCTTTGTGTTGTTGTATCACACTTCTTGGTTCCTGTGGAACCAGCGTTCAATCCAGGTTCAGGAGACAGACACCCACTCTACCTTTAAGACTAGACTCCCCTGCTGGCGGACCTCCCACATTACACTGAGCTCTTATTTCTCTCTATCCACTGTTATGTCATCATTGCATTTTATTAACTTTGTTTCTTCTCTCTGCCCAAGTTGTGCTTCGTCCTCTCTCCCTCTCTCTCTGTATTTTTCTGCAGGTATTCTCGACCTTGGAGCTGTGGTTGCTGGTCCTACCAACCTGCCTCGTGTCTCGTCTCCTGCTCCATGTTGTTGTTTTGATCGAGGCAAATGGCCGCCCACCCTGAGCCTGGTTCTGCTTGAGGTTTCCTCCGTGTGTCATGTCTTTCAGACAAAGTGTAATGGCCCTGTTGCATGTCGGATTAACCCAATTACAGAGAAGACTGCAACAGGTTAGAAAACACACGCCATTTACTGTTGTAACACTGGAGTGTGAGGAGTGAAATCTCACCGGGAAACAGTGTTCCTACTTAACTGGACAACAATAGAATAAGGAATAAGATGGAAAAAGCGCACACTTTTTTTTTTAAATACAGTGACAAAAAGTACAGCGAGCCAGCACAAAAGGTTTATTAGGATTTACACTACTGCTTCTAAAAGTGATGGCAAATTAAACAAAAAGTAATCAAATAGATGATCCAAGATATAGCTGAGGTTGTCTCTGAAAAAAAAAGTAACAATAGAGAAAGGTTACTTACTTGGTAGACTGGTGATAAAATTGTCAGAACCATATACAAAATGGAGGACCCAAATGCAGACCAGGGCCAGAGCGGGTTCAAACTAAGGAAACTTTAATAATTAATAAACAATAAACTTTAAGAAAATCACTCAAGGAGGAAAAAACTACTATACTAAAATAAACAGTAGAATTAAGGGAGGATGAAAAGTGGATAAAGGAACTAAACACTAAAATGGAGTAGAAGCATGTGGGGAAGTGCTGACCAGGAACAGAACCGACAAAAGAGAAACCCAAACCAACTTACTGGCATGCTGACAGGAGATCATGAGCAAGGCGTAATGACACTGTGCAAACTGACAAAGGAAGGTAGAAAGTACAGGGGCTTAAATAGTGAGAGGACTGATTGGAAATGAAGTGCAGCTGAGGACAATCAGGGAGTGAGAGTGGAGAGAGGGGCGTGGTTAAGGTGAGGGAGGAACAAAGACGCAAAGAGACAAAACAAGGATACGGAGTGTGACACAAATAATGTCAGGTGACATGCAAAGGTGGGACTAACTGCTGGACAGGGAGGGAGTGGCTCTGAAATAGAGGTGTGTGGAGTTTCACATACTTTACTTATACAAACGCCATGCATTTCCAGAAAAGATGGGACTCTTTCTTAAATGCAATAAACACTCAATTTGCTTGAAACTTTTTTTGTCTGACTAAAGTACAAAAGGGAAGCTGCAGATTCCTCTCTGTAGTTGAATGACACATCAGGTTCCTTAACCATGAAAAGGACCAAACACAAGACATCCAGCTCTCTTGACCAGTGAGAGAGCAGCAGACTCTTACATAAGCAGTTAAATGGATGTGCCTGGTGAAGTGAAACCTAAAACAAACAGAATAAAACATTTTACAGCTGCTTATCAAAGCTCCCATATGTCACTAGTATCAGTGGCACCCCTAAACATGATCTCTCATTGATCGTGGATTATGACCATATCATTTAACACACACACACACACACACATCTGCCAGATACATTGCTGTGGACTGTGGCAGTTTTACAAGGGGGCTTGCTGTTTACACAGGCAGTAAAAATCAATGGTGCTGAATGGGAACAACAGCACAAGCATGTCATAAAATGAGCAGCAGCAGATCAATAAACCCTTAAACTGGATCATTTAGATCGGCTTGACTCTATGAGGAGACGATAAGAGCTGATATTCAACACTGTACTTGAAACAGGCCTTGGTTGGTCCTTTTCACACATACCTCTACAGACACAGTGCATATGCTAACCCTAACCCATTTACTGAAGAGTCAGACATGAACTGACAATGCACTCACAGATAAATGAAATGTGAACAAAAGCAGTGATATTGTGTCCTGATATCTAAGCCCCTTTGCCCTATGGAAACCTTCGAAAAAAGTCTAAACTTTGACTTTTTATCTCATAATTTCAACTCAGTAAATCAAATCTTGATGCTTTAGTCTCCTGATTTATTTGACTAATTATCTCATATTTTCAACCTATCACTGTTATTTGACTTACCCTTTTTTATCATGATAAACTTTCTCTTTATTTTTGTCCTACAAATCACAGTCATTTGTTAATGATGTGTGGCTGTTGTTCCACTTTTTACTAGTACACAGTAAGAAAAATGTTCTTGACACATTCTAAAGAGTCAGTAAAGATTTCAGTGTTGCTGTACTGTACAGTGCTGGATCTAAAAATGTTTACATATGGTGTCAAGAGGTCCTGGGTGGTATGAGATGGTCTGGGGGGTTGTACGTAGCATTAGTAAATCTTTTTAAAAACAAACCCTATTGTTTTATATCACCAAACACAAACCTTTTTATTTTATGGCATTATATGTTTATTGATGCATTCCCTGTTGGGAAGCGAAGGGAATAGGAGATATCCTTTTCTATTGTTTCTAAAAAGTCACTTGTACCCTAATAGCACCTTAATTCAGTCGGATGTTTGCAACATTTGGCCATAACTATTTATTATCAGTGTGTGTGCTCTGCCGGGGCAGCTTGTTTGAGCAGCTAATCGTTCAGATGGACTCTCTGTAAATTGGATGGTGAGGCAGAAAATCCTGCACTCTTTTAACTAGCATGTGAATACTTTTAAAACCTCCCTATCTTCCATTTGGATATGGCCTAATTGAAAAGCAAATAGAACACTTGAGTGCACCCATGAATCGGTGAGTGACATCTCCTTAGCTGCCGGAGGAATGAATCTCTCCTGCCAGGGCCTCTCTTCCCCTCTCCTGTTTTCCATTGCTTCAAATGGCCTCCCTCACGCATTATCTATTGGATTATTGTTTTGGGGATTAATGTCTTGATGTGGATCCTATTCACACACACAGTAAGTGGTTTCTGGGACAACTCCAGGCCTCACTGTTGACTCACCATATGGGATGCAGAACAAAGGCAGGCTAATACACTGAATGGACAAACTGAATGAGAAGAGGATTTTACATTTCAAACCAAAGTCATCAAAATGGTAAAAAAAATTGTTCATGATTACATACAGTCTAAATTATACTACATCATTTTCACTGAAAATGTGCACTTCCTTTTACTGTCTATATATTATTTTTCACACTCAAAACAAATTCAAAATATATCAAGCATAATCACTGTATATAAATCAAAATGAGCAGTGTATATGTGTTGGACCAGCATTTGGATGCCAGTGCAGGCTCACTTATGGAGGAGCAACACTCATACAGAGGATTTATAGTGCTTGGTGTTGGTGTTGGTGTTGGTGTTGGCGGTACTGTTGAGGTGACCTTGGAGAAGAATGTACGTGCAGCTGCTCAACGATAATTTCCCCACTGGGATCAGTAGAATGTGTCATTATTATTGAAGATTTGGAGATCATTTGGAGAACTTAGTCTTTAAAATAATGCAAGCTGATAAGTTTACTTATATGTTAGTTTGTTGTTGTTTTTAAGTTTGGGCAGCTAGGATTCAGTCATCCACCAATTACATGGTTGAGTTGGTGATTCCGTTCCCAGCTCCTCCCATCAAATGTCAAAGTGTCTTTGGGCAAAACACCAAACCCCAAGTGGTTCCTGGTGGGTCAGATCAGCTGCATGATAATTTATAGCATAGAGGTGATCTTTTACAGCATAAAGGATTTATCAAATCAAAATTAAACTCAAAATCAACTTTATTTGCATAGCACATTTAAAAACAACCAGATGCCAGTGCAGTGACATCAGAACAGGGGTAAAACTGTCTCCTGCCTGTATTCTGTTTATCACAGGTATAGGTCTAGCAGCTGCATTTTGCACCAACTGTAGACATGACTGAGTGACACCAAAGTAAAAAAAATGGCAGTAGTTGAGCCTAGTTGAGCCTAATAAGAGCTATATTAGCGGTTTTCAAGTTCTTCATAGAGAGGAACTGATTATTTTTGGTTACTTTTTTGAATTGCATTGCAAAGAAACATGATTTGACTACAGACTCAATGTTCTTGTCAAACCCAAATATCTAGAGATGTTATGTTATGTGTTATGTGTAAAAATAGAGCCAAGCGGAGGAGAATAAATCCTGAATTATGACAGAGAACGACCTATCTCTTAAGTAGGAGGCAACCCAGTCCAGAGTGGTGCCCTCAAGGTCTATCAGGTGGTGCAAACAATTTAAAGGAATGTCATGATCCAGTGTCTCAAGTGCAGCAAAAGTATTAAAATTGCAG
>JAUYWH010000011.1:701402-726402 GCA_034779795.1 Ctenopoma multispine | reverse complement strand
TTGCTTCCTGTGTCCATGTGCTGAGGTTTAACCTATTAATGGAATCATGATTTGGTTTGAGCAGCCTCACACATCGTGTCTTAAGCTCCAAGTCAACATAGATTTCTTTTTTTCATATTTTATTGAATATATATTATATTATATTACTCTGGATATTTTAATACACACATAAATACAAGAAATAAAACAAACTAGAAAACAAACTTAAAACAGTAAGGAAAAAAAACAACAGATTTTTTTATTTTCAAAAGTGTTACATTTAAAATGTATATGCGCACATCTAAACCTTCAGCCTGTGGACTGTCAGGGGATGTAGTTTTTCTTTCTCTATTTCTGTATGTGCATCTTAAGGCTTTTTGGCCTAATTTTCAGTCCATTTATTCCACCATATACTAAATTATTATTAGCACAGATTTCTTGACTAAGAAACCAAGATCACCATCTTTTGCTAATTTTATCCTGGAGTTTTGAATTAGCTGATCAGAAATGTTTATTATGTATTTATTTGTTGCACAGCAAAGAATACCATTATTGTAAAATGTGTCCATTTCCTGCACACACACAAAACGTTTCACTACGTTTTTCTATCATGTGTAAATACAAAGTAACAAAAACGTATAATGGAAAACAAAAAGAACTACAACAAACCAAAATAGACAAAAAAACCAATGCAACGCAAAACAACAAGAAATGTCAGAGATACGAACCCATACGCATTCATTGCAATTTTCAGTCAAGTTCAAGTTGTTTCTTAAAGGTAAACAGTATCATAAGATGTTAATGCTTGAGATGCTTTCAGTGGATGTTGTAGGAAAACAAATGGGCAGTGACATTTATGAAAATCTTTGTTTCCTGTGTGATTTGTGTTTAACAACATATATATATATATATATATATATATATAAATTAGATACAAAAATAAAACTACTGATGACAAGATGTGAGCTAATGTAGAAGAAGTTGAAATACTGTTTTGCTGCATCTGAAGCTGAAATGATGATTTCCAGCGATGGTGGTTTTGGTGTGTGTGTGTGTGTGTGTGTGTTTTGGCCAGATCCAACGGGTACTCTGGAATCAGCTATCTGCTGAACATTTTACCCACCAACTGTGTGTGCTATTCCTCCAAATGTTGACTTTACCCTGCACAATTTGTGAACCATTACACAATACAGAGGCTGAGATCAATGTGCATACTGTTGGTTTTGGAATAGTCGTGTATGTGTGAGGCCAATGAACCTCAGTAATGTAACTCAAACAAGGTTAAAGGAGCAGTGAGCTTTAACTCTTCTGATCATCACACACAGCTGAATATGAGTTTTCTGTCGTTTCCGGATCCCGTCCTCACTATAACAGTCGGTCTCCACTATAATCATGTCATATTAAAAATCAGTGTGAACATGTTGTATGACTATCAATCTGTCCCCTGCTATCTGACTGCTGCCCCTGCTGTTCTGAGGGTTCACTCAATCATTAACCTAATCTACTTACTGAAAAACTCCCACTCACAGTGTTTGCAGGAGAGCTCAATGATAAGCTATTTGAAGTTGAATGTGGTGATGGGGCGATCATTGACATGAGCTGAAAGCTTTGCTAGTCTGACTGCCTTTGATTCCTCTGTGGAATCAGGAGGTAGCGATTGGGTTTGTATCCAACGACATCAACCATGTGTTCCCACAGCTGGTTTTTAGATTGATTTATCTAAAAAATGATATTATTTATCTGATCATAATTATAGTCCATCCTTGTGAACAGAATACCTAGAAGCTGTTTCAGTACTATGCTGTTGACTTTATCTGCTAATGTGAAATAAATGAAAGACACAATGGCCTTTGGACTGAATTATCAAATCAAGTTCTCTGCAGCATTCTACAGTAAAATGAACAATCTGTAAAACATTCAGAACTAACACTGCAGTCCAGTGGGACTATAGTGGAAAGGAGAATAAAGTTTTAAAGAATTAGTGTCATGCAATCACTAGCATGAAAAACTAATTTTTTATGATTACATATATATTATTTAGTCAGAAACATTCAGGGGGAAATGTGCGGTGCACAAAACATATTTCACGTAATAAAATTTGAATTTGAATTTAATATGTAATAATCTATATTATACAATATCATAGTAGATTCAAATGTAACTTATTTCTACTGAAAAAAATGTTTAAGTCGAGTCAAAGAATCCAGTGATTATTAGTTTAGTTGATTATTTGCTGAATGTGAATGAAACTAGAAAAGTAAAACCTGAAGAGCTTTCCACTAACAGCGAGGCACGCTGAAAAAAACATGGGACTTAATCACTGTGATGAAATCTTCTACTCATCACTTTAGGTGAACAGACTTTAAATCACATTCATTCTTCTTTAGAAATTCTGTCAATAAAATCCAGATGCTTTAAGGTGGATTATCTTGAAAATAGAAACTGTTATTTTATAAAACTCTTGTCGTCTGCAATCTTTATTGTTTTGTTATTGAAATCATTTATTTGACTTTTGTATTTAGTTTATTGAATTTGTATTTTATTTTACGATCGACCGATAAAAGTCTTTGATTGGTTTATTTTCACTCTGACATTTGATTTGTTTAGTTGTAAATAATAAAAACATTTGAAATATTAAGTTTATGTCACTGCACAAATATTCAAAAATTCTAAACAATAAACCTCAAACAAATTCAAACGTGACTAAATTGATCTTATCACAAAAATAGTTTATTAGATATCAGCCAACAAAACAGCATTGATTCTCATATAATAAGAGCGTTTATCATCCAAAATAAGATACAGTACAGAGAAAGTCCATTACTTCATTTACAGTGATCCACCACACACAGAGACACAACACAATACTACATTTCTATACAAAGGCACGTTGAAAGTGGAGTTAAGGCACCGTAGGATCACTCTGGACTATAAAGACCAGGTTCAAGAGTCAGAAGAGCCAAGAGGTGTTCATCATCCAGCTGCGAATGTCCGAGTGGTTCAGAACTGGCGGTTCACCGTGAACTCGTCGTCCTCCTCTATGTCCAGCTCCTGGTCCGTGTCGTCCGACACGTCAGAATCCAGCTCTGTGTGGGGCTGCTGCGCCAGATCAGAGGCCGAGACTGTCTGTCGCTGCACCGGACTCGTCGGGATCCCAGGCGGATCCGTCGCCTCGTCTCCTTTATTATTACTCCTCCCGACGGACGCGTCGTCCGCCACCTCCCTCTTACCGCCGTGCGGGTTCTCCTGGTGCACACGGACACGCACAAGATGGTTTCATGAGTGAAGCCGCACTGCAGCGTCCTCACGGCACCACCGACTTACAGCAGCACTTTGATGAAGGAATCAAAAGCTCACCTGTTTTAGTCTGCGCCACTTCGCTCGTCGGTTTTGGAACCAGGTTTTCACCTGAAAGACAAAGTCAAGACGTTTCATTTGAAATATGCCAACAACGCAAACGCTGTTAGAGTTCTAGCTGCGCGGAATATTAAGTAGAGACACGGACATAATGCGCATTACAACAGCAGAAACTCACAGTCACCAACACGCTGGACACGTTTCATTTCGTGTTCACCGGTGATGAATACAATGTGAAAGTGTTAGCGGCCTGCGTGGGTTTCAATAGTCTATTACAGTTTCTATTTAGCTGCAGTTATTAGTCGCAGCCCTAATTATTAGTCCAGCTCATCCACATGAAACAAAGTGACACTTATGCTGGTCTGCAATGCCATATAACAAGACACTGTACAACAACACACAATCATAGAACACGAAAACTGTTATTATAAAATATTTGAAAAGATGATAAGAATTATTATTAATATACGCAGCGGTAGAAGAAAAAGAAGAAGAAGAAGAAGAAGAAGGAGCTTAAGTATCAAACTGGATTGATTTCCGATCTTTGTAAGCAGCACTTCAGACAGGACTGTAGCTCATTACTTCAGGTACATCTCACCTGTCTCTCGCTGAGCTGCAGCATCTTGGCCAGTCGTTTCCTCTCCGGGGGCGACAGGTATTTCTGCGTCTCGAACTTCTTCTCCAGCTCGATGGTCTGGTCGTTAGAGAACCGGACCTGACCGCCTTTTCTTTTATGGAGCGGCCGCTGGATGAAGGGGGTCCACAGCAGAGGTTTGCCTTTAGAGAGAGGGGGGGGTGTTAAATCAAATACAAAATATATAATAACGAATGAAACCAGCGACAGTCCTCACGAGTTTGTCACATATTAAACCTTTAGAAAAGATGGATGCTGCTGCTCTGCGCAGCACCGGGCCTGCTGCTCGCTGCTCGTCTTTTAAGGAAGGTCGTGACTGAGTTAAAACTATGGCCAAATATCCGCTTCATGTGCTTCCTGCTTTGCGGTGTGATTAGAGGCGATGGTGTCCACCAACAGACACCCACGTCCTCTCCTCTCACTGACACAATATCAATGTGCTGCGGTTGAAACTGCTGTCAAAGACCTTCTTATTGCTGCTATTTCCAGAGGAAGTTGGCTAATCCAGTCCCATGAGGCCCGTTTCTCAAAGCAAGGGAAAGATGTGGTAAAATGATGCGCAGCTGCTCTGGATGAAGATGTGATGATTGCTCAGGTTGACTTTCTATCAAGAAGTGTGCACACGCGCGTCTGTCAGTAAAGGTTTTCATGTAGAAACGTGTCATGATGCGGAGACTTTCATTTTCTGCTGACAATAATTGAATAGAACTGAATAGAATTCTTTATTATATCTAACACAATCGATCTGTAAGTATTCACTGAAAAGTCATTGTTTTGAGGGGTAAGAATGTGATTTTCGTGATGAAATGTTTCCCCCTGCTTTTCTTTTGGATGTTGTTGCTGGGAACTTTTAGAAATGACACTTGATGTGCTCTGCTGCCTCTTGTTTGCTTTATTTTCTTCTCGCCGCGCCAACCATGAAGAAAGTCAGCCACATCCTCGCTGGCGAGGCAGAGGAAGTGCAACAATATGTGAAAAACGGATCCCGGGCTATCGGAGGCCGAGTGTTTCCTGAATATGTCTGTATTGAGGATGTCGATAAAATAATCAGCAGCGTGCAGCGGGCTCCCGAGGAAGCGGCTGGCCGGGGTGAGCCAGGAAAACATTTAACAGCTTCTGAAACCAGATTTACTCCTATCGACAGGCTCACGGCTTCCGCTATGAACGGAAAAAGGCCCGGCGTGTTGAGCTCGGCACGGCCTCACACAGTGCGCTTGTCACACTATACTTGAGAGGACACTCACTCAACAGGGATTCAAGTCGTCATCTAAATCTAAACCAGTTAGACTTCCACATAAACCCTGAGTCACAGAGAATGCTTCTATTACTGGATCACATATTCAAAACATATTTGAAATAATGCCGAATTGTATTTTATTCTTGAAAAATAAAATATGACATATATAGCATCATTACAAATGTTAACATATTTACCCGAATTAAAAAATAATTAAAAATGCAAAGACGTATGTGTTTGACCGTAATGACTGACATCATAATTCTAGATAGATCCCAATAAAATGTGTGTATTTAAAAGAATTGTCTTCCCTGTTGGGAGGGAAGGTGTGTGTGTGAGTGTGTGTGTGTGTGTGTGTCACACACACAACAGTAAAATAACAAGTGATTTACAGTCCAGTTATGTTTTAGTCGCCGACAGACTTGCTTCTCTGATGTTTCAGAACAATGGGAGTCAGGAAAACGAGTCAAGGTTGCCATGCAGCCCCCCCCCCCACCCCCCACCCCCTATCACCACCACCACTAGCACTCTGAATGGATAAGCCTTCTCCTATTGTGGCCCCAAATATGTCTGTCACAACAACAGTGTGACTCATATGTGCGTGGTCGGGCGGGCATCAGGCACAAATGTTCTCTGAGGTCCCAAGACTGTAAAATGTGTGTATTACGCAGGCTCCATGTAGCTGTAGATGTGCCTTCGATATGCATGCATGACCAAGCGTGATGTATTTATGCAAAAATGGTTTCGCAGGCAGTGAAACGAATCTTGCGAACACAGAGAGGTTTTCATGTGTAGGTTGAAAAGTGCTCTCTCTTGTTGCCACATCATCCAAGAAAAACTGTGCGCTGAGGCTGACCAAATGAAGGCGATTCAGCCGTCACGGAATGAAGCAGAAAATGATGTAAGGCGCGATAAAAATGTACCATACAAAACGTGCACATTTTAGAAGAGCAAAGATTTTTGATGTCGGCTGATTGCACAAGCACAACAGAAACAGTCGGTCATAAGGCCAAGAGTCTAGACACGTCGAACTGAGGTTAACTGGAGTTAAAGACTAAACTAATTTTGACTAAAGACATATGACTGCATGTTGTAGCCTTGGTGATTCTATACATTTCATTCACTGTAAAACAGAAAAAGCATGTGAATGATCCAAAACTGGTTCGAAACTTTTGCACGAGTTTTACACCAGTTGCCAAACTCACCAAGAGGGTCGTGCCTCAGCAGCGCCTGCGCGTACTCCCCCATGGAGCGGTGATGCTGGTGGTGGAACGGGTAGATGTGGCCGGGGAAAGCTCCGGTGGAAGCGTAGGTTGCCGTCAACGACGCGGCGGCGTGGTGCGCCAGAGCCGGGTGGATCGGCGTCGGCTCGTAAATCGGTGTCCGGTACGGCGAGATGAGGCTGGTAAACGAAGAGTTGGGCGACGGGAGAGTCGGTGTGGGGATAACAGGGGTGGAGCAGGAGGAGGAGGTGGATGAGGAAGAAGAAGAAGAAGAGGAGGTGGTGGTCCTCCCCAGAATGTCCTCGATGTAGAAGGGAGTCGGGTGCGCCGGCTGGATGGGAGTCGGTGCGTACAGCGGGACGCTCATGATGCCGCTTGCAGCCGCCGTGTGCGCTTGGGCTGAATTAATGGAAAGCTGCGTCCCTCCTCGCCTCCCTACAGCCTTCAGTGTCTTACAAGACGTTCTTCATAGTAACACGCATCTACGGTAAACTTTTCTGTGTCCTGTGCACACCACACGCAGCAGAGCAGACCGTTAGAGTGTGTTGGTGTCCATCAGCTTGCGGTGGTGAACTCGCTGGTGTTCGATCCAACTGTTGGGGCTGTTATCTGGCTGCAGGCGGAGGAGGGAGGAGATAAGTGGACGGCCAACTTCCTGCAGGTGGCCAGCGGCTACTTCTGATTGGCTAACGCGCAGCTCCAATCGAGCCATGCAGCGATCAGATGACAGGAGAGGAGAGATATGTGTATTTCAGGAGAAGTTCACTCAAGATGAAGAAATGAAGAGTAGAAGAAATAAAAAGAATAATTTAGAAAATCCTCAGCTATGTCCTGTGTCTCCTGTAAGTTTTGGTTTCATTGTTCTTGCTGTTGAAAAATGTAAATTGGTGATTATGATTCACCGTTCACTTCTAAAAGTAGTTCCTTTACAAAAGTAAAAGTCACATTTCAAAATAAAACAAGACCACAATGCTGCATTACAGACATATAAAAAGGTTATTGGCGGTTGAGTAATCAGAAAAATATATCCAATATAGACTTTGTCACATTGTTTGGTTGTCATTACTGAGGCATTCAAGATTAACAGTTAATCTTTAAGGATGCATGTCACAAGATGCGGCACTATAAATGTCATGTAATTAAGTCACAGGCTACTTCTTCATTTCTATCCACATGTATTAATACACTGATGACGACATTAAGTAAACACAAAAATCACATTTGACCTGTGATGTCTTTTACTTTTACAGCAAATAAACAACTAATAACTGCAGATTTCAGACATACAGGTCACAGTTCTCACAAAGGTGCTGTTCAGTGGCAACTTGAATTTCTTATCACCTCATTTGCAGTGATTGTGCGTGTCTTTTTATGTTGTAATGCGTGTCAATTATTTGTCATCATTTTGTGGCTTTTTTGTGTGTCGTTTGCAGGTTTTAACTTCACACAGAGGCTCTGGCACTGGGGGCCCCTGATCTCTCGGGCCCCTGGACCTGTGTCCTTCTGCTCTGTTTACTTATCGCTGCCTAATCAAATGTAATCAAATTTAAAACGACTGGAATCTATACAACATTCAGCATATGTCGTTTTCAGCCATAAACGTCTCCGATTCCCAGGAACAAATCCAGCCAGTGCGGTGCTGCACTGGTACGCGCGGCCTGTGGCCTACGCGCGCATGAAGTGGGAGTTTGACTAATCAAACAGCTTTTGGAGTGTTATCTTCAGCTGTGTAATACAACTTAACTGGAACCCATATCGCGTGTGATTAACTCACGTTTGAACGTTTTGGAACTGTCCCCCGTTCCTGGTGATATACTTATGATAAAGACAATAAATGCAAATGGCTTTAGTGGCTCATTACGTGCGCGTTTACCCCTCACACACGTTTCCTCAAAGTGTTAAACAATAACTGATAACTTCTCCGTTTCACAGTTACAGCGCGCTCGCTCCACTGGCTCCAGCTGCGCGCGTCCATTTCTCACTGAGATCCCTTCATTAATGATGTAATCACACGTCTTCTCGCTGAATTACAATCCAATGCTTCGATTTTCTGCAGCGTCTTTAAAAGTGCGCACCGCTGCCTGCCAACTTTCTAACGCCTGTAATTTAGATAAAGTGGACTCGCAGAGCAAACAGGGCTAGGAGCAGCCTTGAAGACATGAAAGACATCACCAATCGGCTAATATTTGGACTAAGACAATGATTGTAGCGCATTGATCGGAGCAGCTTTCCCGTGGCGTCAGACTCCTGTCCAAAAAGCACGATTGATAACTTGTGGGCAGAGGCGCAGCCGCGGCTCCGTCACAGCTGGCGCCATATATGTGTGACCTGTTCCACACAGCTTCCAACACTCAAACCCCCTTATTACACAGAGTGTAGCAACGAAATATTCATGCAGTCATTATTTGCTTAGTTACAGCAGAATACTAAATATTTAGTGATTGATCAGTACTCAACAGCACCTCAAGTAATTATTAGATTAATAACACACGATCCTTAATGCAATTCCATTCAACTTTATTTATACAGCGCCAAATCCCAACATACGTCATCTCACGGCACTTCACAGCGTAAGGTTTAAGACGGGACGACCAGACGATAGATCTGTCCACGCTGAATGTTGATTACTCCGGTGATCATTTGTAGTTTGGTGTCATCGTGTCATGAACCTAACTCGTCTAATCAGTTAATCAGAGGTTTGAATGTGTGGCTCAGTTCCACTAAACAATGAGAGTGGATGAGCAGCTCTGAAACATTTTTATACAGATTGGAAAGCAAGACTTTGTCTCAGTTTTGGATCAGGACTCTCCTACTGTGCCACCAGTATCAACTGAACAGCAGGAATCTCTGCTGTAGTCAACTTCAGCTACTCACTGTATATGAACAATTTGATTCACAGAGGCAGAGGTTAGTGCGGTGACTGACACAGGTCAGCAGGTAAGAGAACTGTTAACCTAAAAGGTGTCTGATATTCCTTCAAAACTGAAATCATGACTTTTATGTAATTAAATTCTGTTAGTTGAACACAAAATATTTGTGTTCAACATTTATGTCAGCTGAAAGCATTTCACTTTAAGAACAGAAGTCATTTTTGTGGAACCTACTGACAAGATTCAACTGATTAAAGCTAAAGGTTTGCTCTCCAGAAACTATTTACAGAACAAGACACTATAAACTACATCAAAGATTTAGTAACAACTTGCTTTAAAAACATTAACAAGAAGAAGAACACCACTAATTTAAACTAAGACATTCCTCTTCTCTAGCTCCTGGACAGTAGGGCTGTGGATTGTATAAGGACACAGGGGTTACCATTCAGTATACTGCAATATCTTCTGTAATGCTCCACCAGGCCTCTGTACTCTGCATCCTCACTGCTGCTGATACAGCCCACGACTGCAAGGTCTTCTGACAACTTGTGCAGATGACAGGTGCACACAGGCACCTGGCTGCAGGACATCACAATCCTTCCCCCTATCCACCGGTGACATGTGTTGTTACTGTGTCTTGCAGCAGGGTTAGTGAAGGGAGTGTATGGATCTCCTCATTTTTAAGAACATTTGTGTTTTTTCAGGTAGTAACATCTTTGACGTTCAGCAGTCGACCACATGGTTGAAAATGTTCAAATATTTTGTACTTGGACGTTTTTTCAGGCTGTGCACCTACAATACATTTGAAGAGTTTGATTTTTTGTAAAGAACACTGTTCTTCTCGTTTGAATGGTATTTTTCACTTTTTTAATCTCTTTTCATTTTTGTATGTTGCTAATAACCCTTTGCAGGAGTTTGTATGGTTTTGTGAGCACCACACTTGGCAGACATCCGTCATGCTAACACTTCACCTGACACACACTTTCTCCTTTTTGCCCACTGCCCTCAAAAGACGACAGGTCAGAGTCACCTGTGTAAATATAGCTCATTGGCTGATCACTACTTTAATTGACATATTTTCTATTTAAATGTTCTTTGCTGTATATTTTTAACCCTGAGCCTGAAAACAAGCTGAAACCTGATAATGAAGTTGTTGGACATACAGCAGATGTTGCTGCAATATCACCTATGATCTGGGCTTCAATCTGTGCAGATACTTAAACTACAAAGAATGCACTAACATAAGGGAGTGTGGCCTGAAGTGACTTATCGTTTTTAAACAGAGGAGACACAGTCACCGGGCTTCATCACAGCAACAGGTGCAGTTCTGTTAGTCTGACTTGAATTTTAATGTAGTGAGTATTTAGAACTGAGACTGCTGTATATTCAGTATATGTGGAGCAACTCAATCCTAAGTCCAATGAGTAAAGGTAATGCCCAAATCAAGAGTATACAGTTACAGCTTTTCATTTAGCAGGATTATGTTTTACATACAAATGTGCTCCTCAAATTAAACCCATAAGAAGTCAGGTGAGAATCAGTGAAGTCGTCCTTTAAACTCAACTCAAATACCAGGAAGAGCTTGAAGTGATGAATCCAGTGTAGGGTGATATCCAGTCAGTTCCAAAGTTGTCTATTTGTCACTCTTAATTTGTTCAAGCTAAAGTGACACCAGGACAAACAGACATATTGAAACTTGAGGTTCTCTTCACTGAAAAGTCAAACAGATGACATCGAGTACGCCCAGCTTTTCAGGTTCACACTGATTCCTGCTCAGAATGTGTCCCTCAGGTGGCTTTTCACAGTCCACAATCCTGAGTCTTAGCAGGGCTGCAGAGCTTGCAGGATATGTTCCAGTGTCCAGTGCTCCTCGTGTAAGGCATGCTCCTCCAGGGTGAACTGGCCCTGCTTGGTCCTGATCAGGTCTTTCACGTGAGCACACGATGACAGAGCTGCAGCACATAGGCACTGACTCATTATTCTAGCAGCTAGCAGGTAAATTTTATAAGAACACTGGGGGAAAAATTGTGTCTCACCTTTTCCCAGGTCGTCCACCAGGCTTCTGACATAAAATCCACCACCACACTCGATATCTATCATGGAAACACAACTTCTGTGACTGCAGGAAAACACATGTAAGCAAGTAAGAAAGAACTGTACTAACCCAGAGTAAAGAGAGGAGGCTCAAACTCCTGCAGGATCAGGTTGTACACTGTCACAGGTCTGGCAGGTTTGGCCTCGACCTTGTGACCTTTCTTCAGCAGTACAGACAGACGCTGCCCGTCTTTCTTCAGTGCCGAGTAGCTACAAGGATGAGAATCAGTAAATCACGGACTAGTGAAGATGCCTGTTGAGACAGTGTCCCTCAGTGTCGAATGTGGAAACTCCAGATAGTCTGAGCCCTGCTGGCGACCCCTGGAGGCTGCAAGCTTCACTGCACCACACATCATTGTCATGAACATGAAAGGGAGATAAAACTCCTTAGGTCCATGACTCATCCACTACTACAGGTTCTCGTATTCCACATTCACATGTGAGCAACTATACATGGATCCATGTGTATACTTTTCAGAAGGGAAACTTTCTGTGATTACTTACAGTGGTGGAACCTGCATGATATCACCAGTAAATGATTTCAGCTTCTCTTCCATGTCCTCCCTGGTTATGTGCCCTGCAGGGTAAAAAGACAATCTGAATGCCTTTAATGAACACACTGGGCTGCTGAATGGAAATGAAGGAATGACTGCTACTTGCTGTATTACCAAAGTCTGTCTCCAGAGTCACACTACCAGTGGCATCAAGAGTGTCTGTTGCCTTTCCCAGTTCCCCCACAGCAACATATTTCTAAAAATAAAGTATATATCAATCAATAAGTACTGCAGATAGAGATCTAACAGAAAATGTTAGGACAGAAGATTGTTGAGCTTGTTCTCACCAGCTCTAATCAAATATGTGTTAAGCTCCAAACTACAGTATATCTACCAATCAATCTGTTTTGTTAATTAACAGTAATAAAAAGGTGGTTTCTCTAGAATATCATCCATTGTTTGTGTGTATATTATTTGCACTGATGATGATGGACAGATTGACAGGAGTTGTCTGTAGTGAAAGTAGGGAGCAGGCTGAAATGAGCCTGGAGAGACGGAGGTACCTACTAGACAGAAAGGAAATAAAAGTTAGTAGGAGCCAGACGGAGCAGGTCTTGAAATGGGCAAGCTGCGAGGAGCAGAGGGGGAGAAGGTGGACGAGTTTAAATACTCTGGGTCAACCATTCTGATTAAAGGGGGACATAACAGAAGTGACGAGGCAGGTGGAGTGAAAGGGAAGGTTTACAAGCAGCTATGTTGAATGAACTGGAGACAGTGGAAATGAGAAGAAGACAGGAGGCGGAGCTGGAGGTGGCAGGGTTGAAGATATTCTAAATTGCATTAGGAGTGACAACAATGGAGATAATTAGAAATGAGTATATTGATTGGGAAAGATACGGAGTATCAGGAGAAGAATGCAGAGGATGGAGCTGCCAGACAGGAGAATGTCAAGGAGGAGGTTCATAGACGTAGTGAAGGACATGAGAGAGGTCAGTGTGACGATGGAGACGAATGATTCTCTGTGGTGACCCCTAAAAGGGGGCAGCCAAATAAAGAAGAAGAAGTGCTTGTGCAAAGTAAATACATCATTCAAACACTGACGGGATGAAAACAGCATGTCAACATCTCGACAAATGACATTAAGAAAAGCAGCACTTTGTTTTCAATAAAAAGATTAGAGTTGTGTGTTTTACACTGTGTTTGTCTGCACTCGTGACATGTAGAGATCATATCAAATTTAATGCAGGAAAGACTGGTCATTTCAAAGGTCTTCACGTACTTTCTTGCCATTGTACGTCTTTTCTAGCCAAGTGTGAGTAAACTCACCTTTGAACCAGTTAACATAGTGCTGAGCATTTTTGTTCCATTCCCAACACCAACGACTGAAACAAACAGAGACAACTTTAGAAATGTGGCTCATTTATGTTCTCCTCCTTAGTGATCGGGCCACAAAATGGTCCAATTATGAAAGACTGAGTTGCAGGTAGTAAAGTCTCGACATCAATGTCACGTGTCACAGTGATTAAGTTTAGCCTCACACATCTTGCATGCATATCCGATCGGACTACCTCCTTGTTATTAAAATCACAGGGGTGATTATTTGTACCATCACCTGTGTAGCTGCTCATCAGCTCCTTGACTGGCTCATAATGCAGACACTGCATGTCATGGACCATCACCTCTGCAGTTTAAATAAAGAGCTAATACTTGCAGAAATTAAATGTTTGGGTGGAACTGTCCTTTAACAGTTGCCTCGTCACAATCCAGCCAAGGAACCAAGGATAGAGCTAAAGCAGGGTACAGCCCCGGCCTTACCCAACACCCCGCTGGCAGCACTGTCCAGCGTCCCTCCGTGTCCCATCTTCAGGCTCTGCTTCCTTCTTTTTCGCGGGTTTGGGTTTTGTTCACCAGCGTCTAAAAGATAAAAGACACGAAACATTTCACTGTCAGCTCCAATCAATGTCAACAGACATATTTCTAGTTGCAGTGCCGCCGTAAACCCTACTCTTACCCTTAAGTAAAACTTCTTTAAGCGCGTTTAACACGTCTGCAGACGTCGGCCCTTGCTTTTTATAAATCGCAAACAAACCATTTAAAGACTGTAACTTCGACAGGGAACTCGCACTGTTACTGATGTTCCCGGCCATGCTGGTTTTCTTCTTCTTCGGCAGCTTCTCGTTCTTCTTCTGTGACTTGAAAACGCGTTGTTGTACAGCAATACTGCCACCTGCCGGTTTCATACATAGTATCATACTTTTTATTGTCCTCAACCAGCGCGGGGGTTGATGAAAAACGTTTGCGTTTTCCAAACTACGCTGACCAAGATGCTTTGCGGTGAAATACACTTCCTAGTTACATTGCCGCTTGGCTTCCTTTACCTGTCAGCTGTATTGTGTACAACAAGAAACTGCCAGGATCGTATGTGTGCTACAGGGGCCGCTGAGGTTTGTACTTTTGGTTGTTGTTTGGTTGTTGTTTTCACAGACAAAGTCACTTTGCACATCGGTTATGTCGTAAAAGTCCCGCGCGAGCTCGGTACTGCAACGATAACGTTTCGCGACACTCCCATTCATATTGGGGCAATAATATCTGGTTTGCCTATTACCAAACAGCGTGTGTTTTAAAATATAAGTCATGCATTTCCACAATCAATATAGTCAGTATTCCTATTCGGCACACATATTGTTCCCCTGTAACATTTCATGTTATTGAAATTCATGCTTCCGTGTTTGTGTCACTTTACTGCTGTGTGATAGTGGTTGTGCTTTAGTTCTCATGTATTTACTTCTATATACTCACTGATGCTAATGACCTGCTAGTGGACATCGTTACCCACTAAAGCACATGTAGCAGTAGTGAGAATCCTCTTCCAGGTGCATGTTGGCTGTATTAAAAGCCTTTCAGCAAGACACATGATTACATGAAACATCTGCTATGTTCTTGCTACATCTTTAAAACTTTTGGTAAATAAAATGTTATAAAATCAATTCCCAGGGTGATCATCAAATACAAAACCAAGACATCCTCACATTCTAAAAGCTACACCAGAGAATAGTAGACATTTCTGCTTGAAAGATAACTTACTCATCAATATTAAATGATCAAGCCACAGTTTTTCCACAGGCCAAGTCAGCAGAAAGAAGTGAACACAGCATTATGCATCTCAGATGAAAAGGCAAGGCGGATGACCTAGAATGGAGGATTTCAGGCAGACGTACCTGCGTCTGTGTAAGGAGGGAGGCGTGGAGCCACAGGAGAGTGTTGTGTCTCAGCTGCAGGAGCGCAGGGCTTCTCAGGGCTCCCGAATGGACCTGAGTGGACAGAGTCTGTCTACTGATACCTGTTCTGTGCTGGCCAGGGCCTTACAAAAAGATATCATCTTTACAGAGGTGTCACTCAGTGACTGCATGCTCAGCGAGGAAGGTGAGTGAATTTGTAAGATCAGATTAGGTCAATGTAAAAGCAGGTTCCAGTCAGTGTACATAACACCACCTGGTGGCTTTACTGTTGTGCTGGACAGGGGTCAGCATAGGCACTCTGACCGTGTGTAGCTGCAGAGCGCTCAAATAGCCAGTTAACACCACCACATGGTGTTTCTCTGTCTGTGCAGAGAGATTTGATAACCATACATAGAACATAATATATAACAGTATGTGTTTTCATACCTCTCTGTAACTCTCAGGTGCCAAAGTACTTCTGACTGGACTGTTTGGCAACACAACTGTTAAGGTCCTGGATCTGAAGGTAACGCCTGTTAAATAAGACTGTTTACAATATTGGTCACTAATAGATTTTATTTAATGAAACGTGGAGTTGCAGTTGACGCAAAATATTTTTCACAGGGGAATAACCTAAGATCAACAGGGGCGGAGGCGTTGGGAAAGTTGCTGACACGCAACAAGACTCTGCGTAGGTAAGAATGACTTGACTGAAGTATAGACTGTCTACATGACAAGTATCTGATAAATACATTAAGCTGGGGTTGAAAGCATAGGAAAAAAGGTAGTAAGTGGACTTTGAGTACTGCTATTGATGTTTCATGATTAAATTACAGGTATGTCAAGATCACAAATAACAGCACTGAAGGATTTTTCATCCTTTAGGCAGTGTTCTAGTGACTTGTAAAATCACCGTCAAGGTGCACTGAAATTGTTCTGATGGCACGTGGTGTCATTCTTCTGTCCAAAAGATTCTTCTTCCACAAGACAAAATGGCCCCCACATTATAACAGAACCACTTGATCCCCTCACTGTAGGGGGTCCAGCCTTTAGGAGTTTTCCTTTAATGTGTCACCTGTTTGTATGATGCAGGTTGGTGTTGGAGTGGAATGCTTTGGGGGTGTGGGATGAAGCCTTCTCAATCTTTTGTGAAGGTCTGGCCTCCAACAGTGTGCTAACACAGCTGGACCTCCGCAACAATCAGATCAACCATCACGGAGCTTCTGAACTTGCTCTGGCACTGAAACACAACAGCAGCCTGGAAGTTTTAGGTGACTCCTGTTAAAATATACCTTTGACTTTGTCTTTGTTGTGTGGTGTTGCTGATTTAAACACATTTATTCTTATACAAGTGCTCAAATTCACAGATCCTGGTTAAAACCTGCTCATGGTGTCCATTACCACAGAAACATAACTTCAGAAAAAATCTAGCTTAGCTTTCCATACTTTAGCCAGTAAGTAAAAGCAACCAGGTTTTCAGTTTACATGGCCTGATCTCACCTCAGGTTTCTTCAGAAAGCAAGGAATCATATTTGCAATGTTTGTTGTTCACTGAGGTAGACGTGTGCAACAAAAGCACCATGTAGAGGCACATCACATTTACAGCAGCCGGTGACAAAGAGAGATAATAGCCTAAATAATAAATACATATCAAAAATGATCTGGAAGCACATTTGTACAAAACGTGTTAAGTGAGATGTAGCTTCTGCACAAGGACAGCAGAGCATGTAGGTGTTGTGGCTGTTCTGGCTACAATGCTGTAGGTGTTCTGGCTTTCACTTGAGGGGGATGATGATCCAAGCTTGTAGTACAAAGACAGAAATCAATGATGTACATGATTTTTAAGCTTCCCTCACTGCCCGTGCTGACAGATCTGAGGTGGAACAACATTGGTCTGCTAGGAGGCAGGTCCCTGCTAGCAGCTTTGCAGAAAAACAAAAGCATTGTGAAGCTGGAGATGGCAGGAAACAACATACCCAGTGACACACTCAAAGCGCTTGGTAAGTCTTTTATTCAGGGGGATTCATTATAGTTATAATAAGTTATTATAACTCTTGTTACTGGGAAAGTATATGAATTACACGACTGTAATGTGGGCTGATTTGAATGTGTATCACTCAGCGATATCTGTTACTATTTGTGCTGTCTCACTTGTTGTTTAACCCGTTTAGAGCAGACAACAGGGCACAACTCAGACAGACGGTCCATGCTGACAGAGAACTGCAGCAGGACCCAGGTCCTCAGCAAGGAGATTCAGACACTGAAGGAGGAAAAGGGTCGTCAGGTAACATACAGGCTAAAGAATGAAATGCATTTAATACTCTTAGGGTGTTTTCACCCTGACAGACTGACACCTTACCATGCCTCACTTGGTTCTTTATCTTCATATAGCATATTGTTTCATTCTTAGTGTTACTAGACTGCACATTGCAAATGTAGTGCATCTTCCTGATCCCACAGGATGCTGTTGTGCATATGCATTACCGTGGTTACTGTGTAATTTGCAGAAATCCACACATTGTTATACAGTTAGCAGACAGAAATGGATTTAAAATTCCGAGGCTGTTAAGAGTTATTTTAAGGGGACTTAACCTACGGTAAGTCAACAGTTACAAGAATGTTGTACCAGTCTGAGCCCACGTCAATTAGAATAGAGTCATAGAATTACAGCTTGTAAAAAATATGACCAGAGCAACTTTAATTACATTTATTTCATCAACTATACTATATCAACTATATAAATAAATTGAATTGAGTTCACACTTCAGCATCAAACCACAAAACTTTTACAGCTACTTTTCAAGCCTACAGATGGTGTGTTTGATACGGTGAAAACTTAGTGGGCGTTTCTTTTTTATTTAGACAAGCTTATGTCAGGACTGTGTGACTTCAATTCTACAGTTTATGATCAGAAATCAGGTTGTTCCTCTTGCCTTTCAGTTTCTAAGCCTGATGGAAACCATAGACAGACAGAGGGAGGACATGGGACGCTCCAACAGGTGAGGGCCAGTGGTCATTTGTTGTGTGCACTGGAAAAAAAGGAAACACTGGGAGATGCAGAAGTAGATGTAGAAGCAGGCAGGCAGCACATGGTAGCACACTGTGATACTATATGTAACTGTCACTCTGCATCTTCCTCAAAAACAAAACTGAGATTAAGAATCACTTTTTCAATCCATGACCTCATGACAATTGCCTCATTACCTCTTTACTCTTTCGTTAGGTCCACTTCCATTCATATAGGCCAACTCCAGGAGGCTCTGAATGAGAGGAAGTCAGCTGTTAACTCTCTCACTGCCAAGTAAGCATTTCACCTTTTCTCACAGTAAAAAGAAAAATGTAAATAGTAAAACATTGTTCCTCCAAACACTTAAATTAAAAGTGACAGTTTACACTTGCGTTAGCGAAGCTGGAATGACCAAATCTTTGGCTTTTATGCTTAAAGAACAGTTTCACAAATTTTCAACTTGCTTCCCATGGTTCCAGTTTATGAATACATGTGTATGAATGGTGTTCTCTCTGCCTGTAGATGATTATTTTGTTACTCATATCTGTAAAGTTGTCTTGATTGGCCTACACCACCATAAAGTGCCAAGATGACATCATAAACTGATAAACCTCTTCCAGATGACATAATCTGACATAAGCTCTAAGCACAGAGACATTTTAATGAAGTATTCACTTGATTTTAATGTTTATTCTAATAAACTGGCTGCTGTAAATAAACCTGTACTGCTTAAACTAAAACCTGAAACAACTAAAGTTAAGTGAAGGTGAAGTTAAGTTGGTGAACTTGGCCTTTAAAAATAACATACACATACAGTTTACAGCTACTAACACTAAAAGTGATCACGTGATGATGTGCTGTGCAGACTGCAGATGACAGAGGCTGCCCTCACCCTCTCTGAGCAGAAAAATCACAACTTGGGAGAACAGCTGACTCGAGTGAAGGCTGAGAAAGAAGAGCAGAGGGAGCAGCAGAGCAGAGAGAGGAAGAAGGAGCAAGAGGTACGGACAGATGGGAGGAGAGAAGAAAATGTAAAAAAAACAAATTGTTTCATTTAGAATTCAGTGTGATATGCACAGGAAGCAAGACTTAAACAGATGGTAGCTCGGCTCTCTTGGGGCTATCTGGCTTTACTGAGCTGTCTCTGATAACTGGTACCAGAAAGAGGGTTATTAACTGGATCATTGCACACAGGTGGAGTCATAAATGAATTACTATTATAATAACTATTGATGAAACGGATAAGACTGTGGGTAAATTCAAGTGCAAAAAGTGATGTGATCCACCAGGTAACTGTAGCCTAAACAATTTGATCAGATAACTGAAGAAACACTGAAATTAATATAGAAATATTGAAGTCGATTGGTAAAGTACAGGAATTATTATATATTATAAAGAGCCATGTCTTGACATCAGCTGTGAGGAAACACTAGAACCACAATTCATATAAGGTCCCATAATGGTCACAGTACTACAGTGATTAGAGTGACAAGTGGAACAGAATGACATCTTCATAATCCAATGACAACCAAGTAGAAACACGCACTTACAGTCCACTCAGTGTCCTTATATGGTTAGAAAATTCAGCCATTGTCCTTTTTTGACTAAATCATTCCTCCTCATAATATACATGAGGCTGTTTTAAATGCATGATTGGCATCACACTGTTTTCTATTCTGTAGGAAGGTGCACTCAGAGAGGGCAAACACCTCCGAGAGGTCCAGAACCTGACTGAAATCAACATCCAGCTCAGGAGTAAAGTAAGAGTCTGTTCAGAAAAGCATCAATGTATGTGTGTATTTTACACACACAGACCAGAGCTAGGTTATGAGCTCTCACGAGCTATTTTGTGTTTGTGGTTAGGTGGAGGAGATGGAGCGCAGGTGTAAGTCTCAGCAGCAGCAGATCTTTGAGCTGAAGCAGGAACTGACCAACAGCACAACTGAGCTTAAGCTGCGACTAGCACAGACAGAAGGTAACAGACACACACACACACACACACACTGTTTTTCACATGCAGCCAAACAGAAACGTCCTGTGTTCATCCTCTGGCAGACCGTCTGGAAATGGAGAAGCGAAGGTTCAAGCAAGCCCTGGAGGACATGGAAAGTCTGCGGCAGAAAGAGGTACCTTGGTCAAAGGCAATTTTTAAGAGTTGTAGCAACCATTCAATGATGTCTTCATGCAAGAAATCAGTTTTTGTTTCAGACTATAAACACACATTGAAAATAAATCATTCATATGGTATATGATGGCGTACCTAACTGTGGAGGATCCTGTGGAGACTTTGAGCCCTAACATGAGGGTTCTCATGTTAACTGTGTCATTTTGCTCATCTTCTGCTACACTGAGGTATTTTCAGCACGTTGTGGTTGTCAAGAAAACCATTGAGAAGATTCTGCACCTGAAACTTACATAAACATACAGCATAGACATAAACTCAGCGTCCTAACAGATGTAGGTTCTCTTTAAAAGGATCTGATAGTAAAAATTGCTGTTGCTGTACAGGTGGACCATGTGAATCGACATCTAGAAGAGAGCGAGAGAGCACTGCAGGAACGCATTTTCAAACTGGAGGGACAGAGGATACAACTGGAAGAGGTCAGAGCTCAGAGTATGCATGTTTGAGACAGAAACACAACTTTCCCTGCATCTTCACTGTCCTATCTAATAAGATACAAATATCAAAATATATAATAAAATGAAAGGGGGGAAGTGTAAGAGGTTATTGATAATCACTGACGCTGTCTTTTTTTTTGGAATATGAACATTTCATGAATACATATTTTTTTTATTTTATTGTCCACTTACAGCAATGGGACTGGTTGGGAGTAGGGGCACAGCTGGGGGGCAAACCCTCCAATAGTCAGGGCATCTGACTCCCTTCCCCATATGTAGATCTGCCCTTCATCAGCATTTTCATCTTAACAGTACAATATAACATTGCATTCTTTTAATCAGGACACAGTTGTTATCCTTGTTTTGTTGGCGACAACAAATGCATGTGATATCATGTGATGATGTACTGTGCATCTATTGTAGGAGCTGAGCAAAGCTAAAGCAGCATGTGTGGCAGAGAAGGCCCAAGCAGAGGAAGAACTGGGAAGAGTGCGAACACAAGTGCGTCTGGAAGAGGTAATCTTACAGGTAGACATGATCTGTGTCATTGAACCTGTTGAGGCTCATTTCTACAGTTCCCTGTAGTGTCCTTCTCTCGATCAGACAGCTGGAGCCACGCCCAAAGTCCTTTTCTCTTCTTATGTCACTTTCTATTTCTCTTTATTGCTGCAGTTGTGATTTGTTGCCACCTTGTTTCCCCTTGAGCAGCAGGAGCATGTGTCGTCTTTGGAGGAGAAGCTTCGCAAAGTGCGCTCCTCTCTACAGGAGGTCCAGCTCCACTGCTCACAGCAAAAACAGACCATCTCTGAGCTGCAGGCCAAGAACAGCCAGCAGAGCATCGAGATGGATGGACTGCGGCGCAGGATAGAGGAGCTCCAGCAGGTCAGGACTCGCAGGACTGGCTGCCTGCTACAGATATGGCAGAACGTTCCATGTTAAGGTAAACACAAAATATTACCTGAGGTTTTGGGTGTTAAAAAAGTGGTGTGTCATTGCAGGAGCTGTCAGGTAAGGACCAGGAGAAGGTGGCTGAGGTGAGCCGGGTCAGGGTGGAGCTGCAGGAGCAGATTGGACACTTACAGGCAGAGAGGACAGCACAGGGAGCACTCAAAGAGAAGATCAGTGCTCTGGAGAGAGAGATTAAAGGCACACATTGACTATTTTTATTGCTTTAAAGTAACAATATTTGAAAGAGAACAATAAGGGTCCTTGTTTGTAGATAAATTAAAAAGAAATGTATTGATACCAGCCTCCCTGTGTGACTTGTCCTGCAGTACTGAGCAGTAACCATAGAGAGGCGCTCCTTGACAAAGAGAGTGAGATGTCTTCCCTGCTGGAGAAGCTGCGGCTGAAGGAGGCGGAGATCCAGAGAATGAGGGAGGATGAGGCCAACAGAGCCAGCTTCCTACAGAGTGCCATCCTCACCTATGTTCAGGGCTCACCTCTAGGACACTGCAGCAGCCCCAAGAAATGACTCAGAGACCTGAACATCTCAGCTTGTGGTCTCTGAGCCTCACTGGGGTCCTGCAGAGGTCTGGTAAATAGAAAAATCATGATTTGAGAAGTTTACCTGAGCTGAGAAGTCAGAGGATCAACATTATAAAGAGAGATCACTGGTGCTGGGCAATATGAGCAACAATGTAACAAATGATGCACATAGAGCCAAGATACAAAGGCTTTCGAAAGTCTGACTTTTGAAGTAGTAGACGTTTGAACCTTGTTGTCCCCAGTTACTGCACCTCATCAGCATTTAGTTTCATCTCCTGGTCCTACATCACCTTTACACTTGCCTCACTTCTGTAGTTTCAGTGCTTTGATTTAGTTTATTGTAAGTAGTGATATTAAGCAATTCAATCTTGTTTTAGGGTGAATGATTTTTCAAACTATCTTTCAGATATGTTTAGCTAACCTGGTTTCACACCTCTGTATCACCACCCCCATCTCTGATCTGTTCATTGATTCAAATACGTCCACTGTTGTTCCTATCAATGGCGTTTTCCACTGTTTTTTCCACATTTAAAAATAGGAGCGTCATCTTCCTATATTTTGTATTTATTCAAATGTACAATTTTCTTAACTGATCTGTCAGTCTTTTCATTTATCCATCAACTCCCATACATCATTCATTCACTTAGCATAGCTATAGCCTACAGCTATGCTAATTCCACACTGTAGCTGTGCTCGTAGCCAAATGCTAATAACTTGCGTACAACAGCAGTACCACCATGCTGATGTTAAGTGGATGCAATTTTTATAGCCTGTTCAATGTGCTCTTTTAGCATGTTATGCTAACATTTGCTAGTTAGCAGTAAACGTGAAGTACATCTGAGGCTGAGAGGGAATGTTGTTAGTTTTGCATGTATCTGGTCATAGATCAGACAATTATTTTAGCACATAAATGCTGTTTGTTGCTGTCTAATTTATTTAAAAAAATATTTTCCTGTTGAAAGAATTTGACCTCCTGTTTAATGTTTCATGTGTGATCAGATCATTGCCAAAGACTCCCACTGTTAGATTGTCAGCGCTCACATTCATTGATTTTTACCTGAATGAACTGTGCTTTCAGTTAAGTTCTTGTATCTGAATATTCACTTTTGTGTTCCTTTCTACTAAACCCATTTTTCTTTTGCTCCAGTCTCATTGAATTGTAGACAGTGTTGGCTTAATACTATATCTGTCACAGCAGGAAACTGATTCTGCTCTTTTAACAAATGCTACAAATTTTTTTTTTATAATACAAATGAGTGTGTTTTATGGTCTGATATGGTTTGTAATTTTTATTTTTGCACGTGTTATTAGCGTATTACTGGTGTTTTTAACATCAGTAAAATGTGTGCATCCTTCAAACAAATGTCTTGTGATTTTTCAGCAGTTCATTTGAATTCTTCTATTTTCCCACATGATTGATAGTACTACAGTATTCAGTGAGATGTGCTGGTGGGGTGGGGCTGTATGAGGTCACTGGGTCTTAAAATGACTGCCAAAGATCTTTAACATTCAAGATGGTTCACAGACATTTCAGTGCTACCAGTCCTTTGTCTGCAATTCTGTATTTCCTGCGCTGTGTAGGCTGAAACCTTCCTAACCCTAACCCTAGAAACTTATAAAACACACTGCTTTAATTTAATGTTAGCGCAGCTATTGAAAATAAGAACATTTGCCATCAAAGGTCTCCTTATTCAAATGACAAGTTCCAGTGGATACAAAAGTCATCGACACGGATTATTTGCTGCTCCTGCTTGTTGGGTTTGAACAAATTAATTTCTAAACTCTAAGATCTATCATTTACTGATTGTTAGACACATATTGCTGTAGATTTAATAGTTACATCAGACGCTTGTATAACTCAATCTACTGCTAACTGTGTTTTATTTTGTTCTCTTAGCTCTGCTAGCTTGTTTTGCTACTGTTAGCTATGGCTTCTCTTTCCCCCTCTGCATCTGCCTCTTCCTCCCTCTCCTGCTCAGCCTGTGGTATGTATAGTTTTACCTCTGCCTCCTTTAGCAGTAATGGTATCTGTAAGAAATGTAGCTTATGTGCAGCTTTGGAGGATGGCAGAATTGGAAAATCGGCTCCGCACTATGGAAAACAAACCAGATAGTCAGGTCCGGGTAACAAGGGCGGAGTCACCTAGTATAGCTCAGGTTAGGAGTCCCTCTGCAGTTCTTGGGCAGCTGGGAAACCAGGCCGGCTGGGTGACAGTTCGTAGGAAGCTTAGTCAGAAGAAGCCCCCAAGGTTCACCACCAACCTGTTCACGTTTCTAATAGGTTTTCTCCACTCAGCAACACACCTGCTGAGAAAACCACTCTGGTTATTGGCAGCTCCATAGTCAGGAACGTGAAGCTAGAGACGCCAGTGACCATAGTGAAGTGTATTCCGGGAGCCAGGGCCGGCGACATCGAATCATAACTTAAACTCCTGTCTAAGAATAAACGTAAGTACAGTAAGATTATAAGGGATGACATGTTTAGCTGCATTTCATCATTTAATCGCTTGCTATCTAGGTGGTGTCCCGATAATAACGTGGGCTTCATAGATAATTGGAAAACGTTTTGGAGAAGGCCTGGGTAGATTAGAAGAGACGGCATCCATCCCACTTTGGACGGTGCAGCTCTTATATCTAGAAATATGGCTGAGTTTATTAGACCTGTTGCCTTACGTGCTTGCTCAAGTGGGACTGTTCGGTTATGTACATTATTCTGTATATATTTATATAATGTGTAAAGGTCTTAAACCTTACACTGTAAAGTGCCCTGAGATGACCTGT
>JAUYWH010000011.1:686489-701302 GCA_034779795.1 Ctenopoma multispine | reverse complement strand
CACCATGAGCCTGGTTCTGCTGGAGGTTTCTTCCGTTAAAGGGAGTTTTTCCTCTCCACTGTTGCCTTACGTGCTTTCTCAAGTGGGACTGTTGGGTTTTCTACATTATTGTGTATATATTTATATAATGTGTAAAGGTCTTAAACGTTACACTGTAAAGATGACCCGTGTTGTGAATTGGTGCTATGTAAATAAAGTTGAGTTGAATTTAATTAATTTGTTTACAAACTCTGGGTCTGTGTAACCATTACCATGGCAATGTAAATCACTCAGTTACATTAGTACTTTCTGTAATCCATTACATTATTTATCATCATCTGTTTTCATCAGGTTTTCTTCTTTGTCACCTTCTGTTCATCAGTTGTTCCTCCCTGCTAACTTTGTGTACATTTTATCTTTGACAACTTTGTCAGCTTTTTTCAACTTTTTGTCTTCGTCAACTTAAAGTAACTTGCCGGAAAGACGCAGACTGGCGTCTTTTTGGCGATAAACATGCTCCCCCATGCGATTTCTCCAGAAATTGCTAAGTCTAGTTAGTGGTTACTTTTCAGAATATGGTTAATAATACAAAATGCAGTATCATAAAGAGATTTATTGATCTCTGGTTTGAAATTCACAAGCTGCTCAGCATTATACAAAGTTATTCATATTCACATGATTCCATTCAAAGCATATGATCATCAAAACAGGGAAAACATCAGTTAAAATCAGCTCTGTCATTGCCAGCTGCAACATTAAAGTGATGAACATATTTATATGTCAGCAGTTACAGTTCAACATATCACATTCGTAGCTGTGAAATGAATCATTCTGCATAAAGATTTACTTGTACTTCTGACAGAGCTGACTATAAAGATACACATGCTCCTTATTTAACATCTGACTCTATATCAAAATGATGAGTATGAGCAGCAGAGTATTTCTGCTGCCTAGTGAAAGCTAGTGCAAAGCTACAAGAGTAGAATGAATGTGTTGCAGGGCAACAGGGCGTAGTGGTGATGTTTTCAGTAAAAGGATGAAGTGAAGAAGGAAACAGAAGACGTGAATCCTCTCTTCCTCTATTGGCTTTCCTCTTTTCTGGTCTCTGTCCCTTTAAAGCCACTCGGCAATTTCCGCAGTCGCTCGGTTCTGCTCGTTATCGACCCCTTTCACTGCAGCTCCATCGCCGTGTGGACTGGCCCGCTGCTCTCCTCCGAGACCACAGCGCAGAACCGTCGGATCTATCAAGCCTCCAGCACCGGCTCCCGAAAAGTCAGCTTCGTCGTGTACAAATGCAAGCGATCAAATGTGTGGTGGTGGGCGACGGGTAAGAGCATGCTTCAAAAACCCAGAGCAGCTGCACATTTTCCTCATGTGTGTTTCAGTGATGAGTCCACGGATGGATGGATGATGGGAGCTGGGGCTCGCCGACCTGTCCGACGCCCTGCTTCTCCACGCTCGACACACGTCGTCGGCTCTGCGTTTCTGCGTTCGCGTCGTCTCCGCCGCGTCGTTCGTAACAGTGGGAGCGGGGCGCTGCGGGATGCTATGCGGGAACACCTACACGCCTCGTAGGCCACTGGAGGCAGGCTGAAGTGCTGATGCACGCTAAGGAATTCGTGGCCCTGCTGTCAGTGACAAACAGGCCCCGCTGTTCTAATTCTGCTCACAGTACCCCCCCCCCCCCCTTCCTTACTGCATCCAGAACATCCTCAACTACATGTGGGTCTGCTGGTATTTGTAGCAGCGTTTTCTTAACTGCTCTTTTAAAATCCACAGAGAAAATGTTCAGTGAGGTTATTGTCAGTTCTTGTTAGGACGCTGCTTTTGCACAGTTCTTCAGATGATGCCATCCGGCTGGTCTCTGCTCTGGCTTGAAACACATTTGTAAAAGCAAGCAGCTGGAGTTTGAAGGATGTGGTCGCTTGGCAGCAGGGCATAAAGGTGTGGTTAGGCATTTTTTTTGATCTGCACAAATCTTTCAAAAAAGAGTGAATGGTCATTGTATGTTCACCACAAACTGCCACTTTACCGACTGTGTGTGGGTATGTGTGTGTGGCAGTGAGGATGTGTTCAGAGGGTCTGATGAGCAAATGTTCACCTGATGTTATTTGTACCATTTGGCTGTTTGCACTTTGAGTTGATGAAGCCTAAGCAGCACGGGTGTAAATAATAAATGGATCATGGCCGCATTCCATTTAGCTGCTTTAGTTTCAGGGTCCAGCTGTTGTTCCCACTGCCTCCTGTCACAAAGATTTACAGAGACACTTGAACAGAATAGATCTGTTGTTAATGTTAGTGGCTCTGTTAAAAAGGCAAGTTGCACACATGTTGGCTCAGCAGTGTAAAAGCCTGTAAGAACTGGATACCAGAATCAAAGATGGCCACCAAGTGAAAGCTGCTAGCTGAATGCAGAGGCTAAAAAAACAAGTTGTCTTGTTCCTGGATTGTCTTCTACATTCGTGTGGCTCATTGCACATGCTCATCAGTGTTTTTTCTGCTGGTGCAGCTGTCATGTTCCATCTCAGTCCATGTACTTCTCATGTCATGTACTTTTTTTTGTCTGAATTGCTTTGTAAGCTTTCGAAACATTTTACAGAACTTTCATGGATTAAACCTTCATCAATATAAAACATAATCACAGACCTTGGTTTTAGTTAGGTGTGTTCTATCTTTTTTTATAACATTCATAAAAAAATAGGTTTTTGGACCACAGTACCACTGTTGACCACTGGGTAACAGACAGTAAGACTAGTGATTTGCTCCTACAGATTTACTGGTTGTGTGGCTTTTGAATCCTTAAGGTTTATCAAGGGATGCATTACATGAGATAATAACATTTATTTTCAAGCATGTTACATTTTTTAGACTGTTAATAGAATTATTATTTTCGATTCTGAGTCAATTTTGGGTCAGCGGCGCTGTGTTTTGCTTGGATCTGCAATGAGAATGTGGAAAAAGTTAATTTTATTTAATTAGATTATCTGTACAGCGCCAGGTCGCGTTATAAATAATTTCAGGTTCCCTGTCACATAGAACAGCTCTGTATGTTGTTCTTTTATTAAACTAACTAAACAGCCTCGTTATTTATCGTATTTACGTGACGGCGTCATTTCTGTCTCTGCATGGTCACGTTTACACAAAGACACGTGTGCACGCACACACAGGTGAACTCGAACTTGTAATGGAAAATATGACTTTTAAAGCATAAAGGCCAAAACACACAAACACTGGCTCCGGCACAACGCGATGCGCATAACGCACACCGAGAGCGGCGCATACTTAAACTGTACGGCTGATATTAAGCAAAAGAAGCCATTTATGTATTTGACTTTAGTGCATTTTCCTTGCTATGTTGTTATGTTTTTAGCATTAAATAACAGTCTGGAACCTGCCAGCTGTACGTAGAATGATTTCTTGTACGTTTGGAGATGTCTTGTAAAAGGTTCATATTGAACATCTCCAAAGTGAGTACATCTGTGCGCTTTTCTATAGGTATCCACAGCGCTAACTTTATTAATTATTCATGATTAATAATTGCCCCCGACTAGGACTGGGCGATATGGCTTAAAAATAACATCGCAATATGTTTAAACGATATCACGATACACTATATAATCCGATTGACTTGACTGAAAAGCCGATCTCTATTGTGGAGTCTAGTCTTTTATTTTGAAAAACCGTAAAATTCCGGTCTGCGCTCCGTTTGTCTTGTGAAAACGGAAATAAAATAATGATTTTCTTTCTCTGCAGACCTGAACCGGAGGTTGGGGGCCTCTGCTCTAGAGGCTTCGCTCGGGCGAGTCCGCTTCCCTCCGCTGTTATTCCGGTACAAAACCAGCATTTGCTGGGAACGTTTTGTGGAAGGGCGGGGGGTGAGCTGTGAGCTGTTAGAGGGCAGAGGAGCGAAACTCGAAGCGAAAAACATGCCGTCTGTGTAACGTTAGAGTTTGTACTCGATAGTCACGATATAGTCATTTACCATATCGCCCGTGGAACAAGTCGAGATACGTTGAGTATATTCGATATATCACCCACCACAAAATTGTTCAGTCTGAATAGGGAGGGGGGTTTGAATACATTGGCAGGTAACTAGGAAATAAGTGTCTAAGTAGCAGGTGGCGGTAGTCTGCATCCATCATTCAAACAGGGAAAGAAGAAGAAAACCTGGGACTGCACACATACTAACTGGAATCCATTCCCACTCACCACTGACATTTGAGCTCCCTCTAAATTGAATCAAATTCTGGTAATAAAATGATGTATTTGTGTTTCTGGGTGGACTTGGACCCAACACAGAGATTGAAAGTGAGGATATCTCATCCACTGCTGCTATGATTTTGCATATTGGCACTGTGTGTCACCACCATTTGCTGTGTCTATTGGGATATGCACACAGATTGGCTCATTTTTTTGTACATGAGCACACAGCCGATATCCATCCATTCCACCATCAGCGTGTGTGGCGTCACTCGGCTTGTGTCACTACAGTACATTGCAGAAGGGGGTGGGGGAATTAAGTATGTGAGCAGAGGAAAGATGGGTGGTTGTGTCTCTGGTTGTGAGTGAGTGTGTGCGTGTGTGTGTATCTATTTATCACAGGGGGCCACTGTGTCCCTCAGGCAACATGAATGTGGGCCAGTGTCTCTGTGGCACAGTAGTGTAAGACAGGCTTTACTCTTACACATGCCTTCCTGAATACACACTCATCTATCCAGTCTATCCAGAGTGTTTTGGAGCCACAGCTGTATTATACATTTGTAGTCATGTGTTCTCTGTTGTCCCTCTTTCTCAGGGCTGTGGGTAAGACCTGTCTGCTGATTAGCTACACCACCAATGCCTTCCCTGGTGAATACATCCCCACTGTGTGAGTAAACCCCTTCACCACTGCATATGTTTGCACAGTTAAAAGGTGGCAGCACTGGTTTTATATGGTGGCCACGAGATTTCTTGAAAATAGAAAACCTTGCAACAGTATTTCAAGACAGCATTTCACAAAATGTAACAAAATACGAAATCATTTGAGGTTATATGAAAGGTAGGGGTAATATTTTCTGCTCATGACAGGACACAATAATCCCACTCCAGCCTCTGATGTAAGCACTTTTTACATCAGACCAGCAAAGAGTTGGGGCCACTCGGGAATCAATTTGTCAGGCTGAGAGCCTCAAGGTTCACTAAACGTACCTTGTGGAATCCCGTCCCTGAAATGTGATGTTTTACTAGTATCACTCTTGTGTCTGAAATGTTCAACAATGACGTTATATCTTTAGTTGGTGTGTCAGGACCTCCGTTTAAAATGTTAATACCTACTCTCAATTTAAAATATTTAGTTGTGTTAGGTGATATTGCGAATCAGCGAAGTGAAGAGAACTGATTCATCCTAATCAGTAACATAATATCGTTTTGGTTTGAAGTTCATAAAACAAACAGAAAAAATGACTTCTACTTGATTTACTAGCTTTAGGTGCGGTCTTTGTTAGCTAAGTTTTAAACGTCTCAGTTGTTGGGCTAGTTTGAACCTTTGATCATATTCTAATACGTATAACACAGTTATGATCTCTCCCTTTGCTGCGTCGTACTCAGTGTAATATTCTTCCTGCAGCTTTGACAACTACTCTGCTAATGTTATGGTGGATGGGAAACCAGTAAATCTGGGCCTTTGGGATACAGCAGGACAGGAGGACTACGACAGGCTCAGACCACTGTCTTACCCACAGACGGTATTCCAAGTCTTTCCCCCCAGTGACACACACACACACACACACACACACACACACACACACACACACACACACACACACACGTCTTTCTATTGTTTATAAGGAGACTTATTCATTCATACATACATGAAATATTTCCTAGAGCCTTATCTTAAGCTCACAGGTAAAGCTGTCACCTCTAGAATTCAGTCTTAACGCTCTAAATGTTCTCAAAAGGACGGTATCATATTAAAATTACACATACAGAGCCCTATGCTCAGCTTTGCAACATCTCTTTCTAAAAGCTCTAAATTGATAGGTAGGAAACGTTTGAGGAACAAAGCACAGGATGATCACGTGAAACATCTGGAGCTTGTTACTATGTGTTGCAACAAACAAGTTCTTGCTTAAAGATGAGCAGGTTCTAGTTTACACCAAGTAAATGCCATGGAGAACCTTTGGCTACTGACTAAAGTGACTGACAAAACTAACTTGCTGAAATATAACCTGTTTAGTTTGAAATGTAAAATCCACTAAATGGAATATGGCACATGTATACATACACAATGATGAAAACTATCTGTAATAACTTGAAAGTTATTTAGCCAAATATAAAATTGTGTCACATAAATGTACTTGAATTAAGAAAATATTACACCTATGTAATATATTATATTTAATATTTTATATATATTTTTTTAATATTATGTGTGATTTCATAGATCTGATGTGTTAGCTGGGACCAGGCCATGTAAAGCTTTATAGGTAATCAATAAAATCTTAAAATCAATCTTAAAATGAACAAGGGACAAATGGAAACAATGATATTATTGATATTGATAAGATTATTAACATGAATATTATTGGAGACAATAATGGATATAATGTGGAAGAACATCCTTGTTCTAGTCAATATCCTAGAAACTGAGTTTGGAACAGTTTGTAGCTGTTTTAAATCTTTTTGATTAAGACAGAAGATGGCTATTGCAAGTATAAATACAATTTCAACTGAAAAGAATATTATTTGAATAATATCCCTAAGATGATAATAACATGAATGGACAAATTCAGTAATGTGATCCTTAAATCTTAAATTGCAATCAGTAAGAACAACAAGATTTCTAGCGGGTTGCCAGCCACTGGTCTATACTATGGACCATGGGCATGATAGGGAGGTACAACTGTGTGTCATCAGCATAACAATGAAAATAAATGTGTCTGTGGTTAACAGAGGTGGGTAGAGTAGCCAAAAATTTTACTCAAGCAAGAGTAGTGTTACTTCACAAAAATATTACTCGGGTAAGAGTAAAATGTACTTGATGAAAAGACTACTCAAGTAGTGAGTAATTGTTTGATCGTAATGTCCTAATTTGATGGTAATTTTGTTTTTTTTAATTATGCAATTAAACAGGCCAAAATATAAAATAATGTGGAAATTCTGGTATTTCCACATAATCAAATAAAAGAATAGTAAAATAAATAACATCTTTACAAAATAACAAATTAAGGTACAAGAAACACACATTTCCAAATCTATCTTTCTCACAACATAAAGTTTTGTAAACCAACACCTACAGTAGGTAACATACTGTATGTATGTTTGAACTGTGACATTTGTCATTTTTTTATTCATTCACGGTTGCTACATCATGTAGCAAGTAGACTACATGTGAAGATATCTGGAAGTTGAGTCCTGGCAACTGGATTTCTTTCTTTTTAGGTTGAAATATTTCACCACTCATCCAAGTATCTTCAACCTACCAAAAAAGAAGTCCAGTTGCAATGAGTTTGAATTATTGTAAAATATTGATTATAATTTCATCTGACATGTGTGGACTAGAATCTGAATTCGTACAAACATTTCACAATGTCTGCTTTAACAGTGAGATTAGTATTTTGGATTTACCCTTATGAATGAACATTTTTAACCATACAGAAAAACTCAATAGTATTTTGTAAAAATCTTTCAAGTGGTATAAATGACATCAATACACTGTATGAGCAATGTTTACCCGGTTTAAGGTTTTTGCTCAGATAATTTAGGCGATCGCTTTTATATTGTAATTTCCTATTAAAATAGAAGTTTTATTTTGAAAGGACGGCTAACAATTGTAAATCCTCTTGATGCTAAAAGTAAACAAGAGAGAAAAAAATAGAGATAAAAACAAATGGATAACTTAGACAAAAGTCTACTTATATTTAGCTCATATGATTTAATACGTTTCTACATGGTTTTAATTTGTTCTCTTGTCCTCTAGACGGCATCTGTAGCAGCATAAGAGTAGCGTTTCTTCTTCATCTAAAAGTATGATGCAGTAAAAGTACTACTCTTAAGAAGTAAAATTTTTTCAAAAAATGACTTAAGTAAATGTAACGGAGTAAATGTAACTCGTTACTACCCACCTCTAGTGGTTGACATCATCCAAGAGAAGCATATACAACCAAAATACGAATTGGACCAAGAATTGACCCTTGGGGCACACCATACTTAGATTAACACAGTGAAAAAGGTTGACATAAAATTGGTAATAGAAACAAAATACTGTCTCTTCGAGAACCAATTTAAATCTGTGCCAGATAAACCCACCCAGTGCCCCAGTCTACATAACAGAATTTTATGATCAGTTGTGCAACACTCAGATCCAACAACACTAGAATAGAACATGTGCCAGAATCAGTGTTTATTAGAAGGTCATTTGTGACTCAAGCGCTGTCTCTGTACTGGGTTTTTTTACAAAAACCAGACTGGAACCTTTCAAAAATGTTTTTTCAGGAATCTTATATATAAAAGATAGTTTGGAAATGGGACAATAACTTTTAGGGAGGGCAGGATTGATTAGCTCCATGTACACACATCCTGTACACACACACACACACACACTCAGATCTCACTCTCAACTAGCCATCTCTCTGGTTCTCTCCCAGGATGTGTTCTTGATATGCTTCTCCCTGGTCAGTCCGGCCTCCTTTGAGAACGTCCGAGCTAAGGTCAGTACGCTGACTGACCCACAACCCCCTCCCACCCCCAAGCCCCTTCCATGCCGAGTCTGACCACAAGGAGGCACATCTATGGCTCCACCTGGCTTATCACAGCGATGCCCTCACCGTTGCAGACCTCGGCTTAAAACGGTCTGGATTTGAACTCGTTCCCCCCAGGGGGCACAGTATAGAGACACGTTGTGAGCCGAGGTCTGAACGAGTCCAAACACTCTGCAGAGAGAGTGTGATGGCCGGCAGTGGTTTGGTCTGCTGAGCATCATAAGACGCTCTCATATGAAATCACACTTTGTTTACGGTGCAGCCTCTCTCTGTAGAGTCTGTATGCTTCTGACCTGACAGTTTGTCTGTTATCATGTGATGTTATGTGGTGTGATCTACTGTGTTCTAGCAACTGTGATTCCTCTCAGAAAGATGCTTTGAAAAACAACTTTTCTAGAGTCTGTTGAATGTCATTGTGGAAAAGGCGCTCGTCACTTTGCCTCTGTATCACGCTAACTTCTCTCTCTCTCTTCTCTCATTGATTTTGTCCTTTGTATATGCATATGTGTGCTTGTGTGTGTGTGCGTGGTGCCTCAGTGGTACCCAGAGGTTAGACACCATTGCCCAAACACACCCATCATTCTGGTGGGCACTAAGCTGGATTTGCGAGATGACAAGGACACCATTGAGAGGCTGCGAGACAAGAAACTTTCCCCCATCACCTACCCGCAGGGACTGGCCATGGCAAGAGAAATTGGTGAGGCTGTGTGTCCAACTGGCTGCTCTATGTTTGGTACAACACCATTTCCAAAAGGCTGGGACACTGTGTAAAATGAACATGAAAACACAATGCAATATCAATCATTTAAAATCTATATACGTGACAGAAAATGTTAAAAAGACACATCAAAAGTTGAAACTGAGAAATATGATTTGAAAAACTATTTGCTCATTTTGAATTTGATGCCAGCAACATGTTTCACAAATGTTGGGAAAGGGGCATATTTATCGCTGTTAAGTTACATTTTGTCACTGTTGCTTAGCAGTTCAGTATTCAACAAAGTGTCCCAACTTGAAGGACCGTATGAAGTTTGAGTCATTTATTAATGAAGTATCATCCTATATTCACTTATCCTGTAGAGGGTTATAGGGGTTGGGGTGGGGGTGTAGTAAGTGAAATTAATGAATCAATGACTAAAGCTAATTACATTACACTGCTACAACTGTTCTCATTTCAGCAAAGGACTTAAGGGGAACATTGGTACCAGTGTTGTTCAGTGTTCTGTTGATGATGGATTCTTAGTCACTGCAAGAGACTAGTTTCCTAGTGTTCCTATGTTACCCTGAGGGTCCTCCTAGACTATTACACGATTTTCTGTGTGATCTTTGTTCGTTGAACTCTCCTGGGTGGTGGTTCTCTATTTGTACACGATCTGCCTGACAGTTGACTAGTGGAGTCCAGACTCTTTCGGAATTTTTTAAAGCATTTCTAGTCTGGTGAGAATCAACAGTTCACTTAGTTTTGCTTAAAGTACAACTGCTGAAATTCAAGATTCAATCAAAAAAACTTGATTTTTGATACGTAAGTTCTTCCCTGAAATAATGATTAAGTTATTTTATTGATGTGATGTTTTGATGATGTGACTATTATTATAAATACATTAAATTAATAATTATTATATATAAATGAATTTTTATGTATAGGGCACTTTACAAAAAATCTCAAAGTGCTACATAAGAATATGCTTACCTAAATAAAAAAGTATTTTATCTGTTTTTTAAAACAGTCCAGTCTGCTGTGCTCTCAAGTTTTCTGGTAAGGCATTCCAGAGCCATGGAGCAGCCGCTGTAAAGGCTTGGTCGCCCATTGTACGAAGTATTTGTGAAACGGAGGTGTCTTGTAGTGGTTTGTGGTGCCAATAGTTCCTTAAGATAGTGTGGGGCATTTCCATGGATACATGGATTAGACAAAGGCCCGTACCAGCTTTTTAGCATCATGGATAGAGAGGCAGGGGCGGAGTTTGGCTTTGTTTCACACATGGAGAAATCCAATTTTGCAGAGGTGATGGACATGCGTGTCAAATTAAAGATGGGAGTCTAATTTAAATCTATAATATTATATAACTATAGAATTGATAAAAAAGCACACATATGTCACAGTGGTCTATTTCTGGAAGTATTCCTGAACCCAGGGAAGGATGTCCATCACAGAATCATGACCGTCCTTTGTTGACATGACCACTGCTGTAGTTGTGCAGTGTCTCCGAGAGCTGTGTTTCACATCATGTTTCTTTCTTGGTCATCAGGGGCTGTGAAGTACCTGGAGTGCTCTGCACTAACCCAGCGAGGCCTGAAGACAGTATTCGATGAGGCCATCCGCGCTGTGCTCTGCCCTCCACCTGTGAAGAAGAGGGGGAAGAGGTGCACCGTGTTCTGAGGAGGAAACTGCTGTTACACTCCACATCACCATGAACAACAACCACTACTTCTGTGAGAGGATGAGAGAAAAAACTAGCGAGAGTGATTGTGCACTGCTGACATTTTCTTTTTATCTTTTTATTTCAAAGTGATATTGGTAACAAGACCAATATTGAATCAGATTTTTTTGTATCATTACTGAATAGTTCATAGGCTTAAAAGACATTGACTGTCCAACTACTCTGTACTCACAGAACCACATCAAGTTGCCATGAGGGCTGACAAAGGTTTCTGTTACTCGTCTTCATCTCTTCTCTCTCAGCCATGCTTGCTTGAATTAATGCAGTGACTAGATAGAAAGTGAACTGTGAATACACCTTCAGGATGTTACCCTCAGCGTCTGATCTAAGATCAGCATTTGGAAACAAATACTATTGCCCGCCTTCATGAAATTTCACATATTGTACTTGACTGTTTGTGTTGATCTGGTTGGTTAGTAGACATAGGTCATGGCAGCAGTCACACTGAGAGAGTCGTCCTAAATTTGTTACACTGTCAGAATTTGTTGTGACGGCTGTCTTAGAACCCGTCTTACATTGAGATATATGGTAGGACCACAATCTGTGAGCCATGCTGTCATCTTTTGTCTGGGACAACCCCCAATCTCCTACAGAGGACCCCTGTGTCAATATAAACCACACTACAGTGAGGGGGCCTTTTTGCCTCTGATCCACATGAAGCCACATAACCAGATTAATCTTTACTGTAATAATATGTTATGTATAATGATTATTCATAGGAGTGCGACTTAATGGGACCCAAAAGCAAATTTCTGCCCTTAACATAGCATATTAACTGTAACAGTTATCAAAATGCTTGTGTGTCTGCCCTGTTAGATATTTCAAGTTACTGATGGGCATGACAGACAAGGAGGTGAGAAAATCTGATCTTTCTGTCCTTCTATGGCCATGATAAAACAAAATGTTCTTGAACACACTCATGTTCATCTGGTCTTAGTCAGGTGTCTTTGGGTAACTTCTTCTAACTGTGAACACGTGACAGACGAGCATGCCAAACGTGGGGGCTGTACAACCTTGCTGCCTGTGTTCTGCCTCTTGTGGGTGGGTGGGAGGTGGGGGGACTGGAAGAGCTTGCATGGGTCTTAAAATATTCTGTCTTAATTTATCCCATTGTTTAGATCGTGTCTCTGTGTGTGATTGTGGGAGCGCTTGTCCCAGGCGTGTATGTGAACACTGGTGTGTGTGTGTGTGTGTTTGAATGACTGCTTATCGGCATCAGTGAGGCAGCGTTATTTTACAGTTTGGGGTAGTGCTTAAGAGAGCGTTTTGTTTTAAGCCAAGTTTTTTAGTGTCCAGTTTTTGGTACTATTTCATATTGTAGTAATACACACGACTTTTCAACACTCTGTGGACATAAAGAAAGAAAAAATGGATATCACTAAGATCTAGTGATGAATAGAATAATCCTTAGAAAAGGAATGTGTTATGACTAACTATCTACAGTACATGTACCTGAATATTTAGCTCTTAAAACTAAAACAGTTCAAATTAAAAGGATTATAGTCACTCATGTTGAAGTTAGAAGTGTTGGTAACAGTGTACAATAAAGGGGCCAATCTTTGTGCAGTTTGTCATTGCAGCAAACAGCACAGATTGCACCTTTCATATAATGCATTTCTGTGTGGTTGCAGGCTGCAGTGTGTCTGTCTCCCCCACGTGGAGAGATGCAGCACTGCGGTCCACTCTGTCATGCTGTCTTTGGTTGGCATAGCTAACTGTGTGGTTGAATCATGTCCTGTGATCCTGAATAGTTAAGGTGTCGAAATGTAGCTGAGTAACACAGCAAAAAAAAATCTAATCTACTATTGCATGGAAGTTCTCTGGTTATTTGACCCACTGTAATTCTTAGGAGCGATTGTATGATGAAATGCATTGGCCATGTACGTATGTAATGTAAGATGACTTGTATAGTTGTTCCAGCTGTTTGTCTTATTTTTTATTACTTCACATGTCTGTGTGGTGAAATATTTCAATTTTTTGTATACTAAATACAAATGTATATGTAAGCTATTCTTCTTTGTGCTGTGATTTATGTATTTTCCTTATTCTTTATTTTATAACAGCCGCATATAGTCACACAAAAAAAAAAAATCATAAATACAACTTGCTAACCCACCCTTGCCCACAATTCATCATACAAAGACGGATAATTGACCTTGTTTATAGTTTTAGGGGTCCTGTCAACAGATGTCTCTTTATTCATTGCTATGTGATAGTCTATGGGGGGAAAGGTGTGTGGGGCAGACATTGGTTCAGCTCTCTTAATAGATCCATGATACAGTCTATGGCAAAAATCTGTTCAATTCACAAACCTCAAATCACAACAAAAGCCATGTCAAGGCATTTTACAGTGTGAAGTTTAAGACCTTACACAATGTAAGTATATGTAGAATAATGTAGAAAAGCACACTGAGTGCAAAGAAAAGAAAAGCAGGCAGCGGCAAAAACAAGAAGCAGCAGATGAGACCACTCAGGTTGGTAGGACCAGTAACTGCAAACTGGAATCCTACAGCTCTGAGGCCGAGGACACATGCAGAAAGATACAGAGAGGACAACAGGTTTAGCTTAAATATCCCAAACTACATTCTGGAGATCTACAAATCCAATGTGAACAATCAAGAGTTATAAGTTAAAGCCAAACTAATTGTCAAAATGAAAAACCTCTGTAAAAACGATTTTGAGCAGTAAAAATGATGTATTGATGTGAAAACTAGGCTAGTGGAGGATATCGATGACTTTTCCCAAATATCTTTAATGGCAGTTCTCAGTCAAAACACCTTAGAATCAGCACTCTTACAATAGATCAATTATATTTTTGGAAGTAAGATATTTTATTACGAGTCAAAATGTCAGGAGATATCTGAAACCGAGGTCTCAACTAGATAACTACTGTAGAAGATTACATTATTATGTCTTACAAGTTTTGACTGGGATCTTAGATTTTTAGGTTGCAAACCAGACCAGTTATGTGTTTATAGACATCTTCAAACATCATTGTTTTGCTACATGCTCCATTTCAGCAGCCTGGGACTGGATGGACATCAGTGCTCTACACATTATGATAGGCAAGGCTATCGCCACCAAGCATATGGAAAACTCCTTTACGGCACATCTGCTATCACGTGTGGGCAGCACTCGTCCAGATCACACGCTCTTTCCACCACATTTATCACGGAGACATTCTGGTTATTGCCACAGACACAGCAGTTTGAAGTGAGACGTGGTGTTAGGAGAATGAGAAATACAGTAATCGGACATTTCAGACAAATAAACACAAACGCCACAGACAATCTGCTCTGTTTATTTAGTGAATCAGCTTCACCTCTTTGAGTGTAATACAGTGAGGTGATGAATTGTCTTTTCTTCTTCCTTTGTATGGGCAGTGTGTTGAAGTGAGGCTCAGGTTGGTCAGCAGGCCAGAAAGCCTCCATCCACTGGCAGAGAGACTCCATTAGTCATGTTGCTCTTATCACTCAGCAGGAATAGAATGCTGTTCACAACGTCGTCCACCTCTGTGCACACACACACACAGACAGACACACACACACACACGGACAGACACACACACACACGGACAGACACACACACACAGACAGACACACACACACACACACACACACACACACACACACACACAGACACACACACACACACA
>JAUYWH010000011.1:671537-682559 GCA_034779795.1 Ctenopoma multispine | reverse complement strand
TTTGGTGTGTAATGGACAGGAAGTAGCGGTAAAGGATATTTTTCCCGGTGTAGCAAAGTAACAGCATGTCCCGCCCTAGTCTGCCTCTGATTGGCGTAACCCGTTTGTCCTAACCAATCGTTAGTTCTCCTAAAACAGACAACAATGTCAGAAAAAACCTGACGTGTCTGCAGCACATAGATATCAGCGTGTCAGTGAGGATGTAGACTGTCACAGTGTGTGGACTGAAAAGCGCCGTGTAACCGCGTATACCCTGTATTACACTGCAGCGTATACTTGTAATAGGGGCATTTAGAAGTGGGTATACGCTGTGATGACCTAATAAGAAGTGGGTATACGCCGTATACCTGCATATACCCCGGACTACACTACTGAATATGAAACATGGTGGTCTCTGTGAAAGAGGACCTGTTCATTGTAAGATTAAGAAAACACAGCAGTTAGTATTTTCAGGTGATTTCCACACTAATGACATTAAGTACATTTTAAAGCATGTAAATAACACATCAGAAACCAAATGAGTGGGCCAGAAAGTTAATCTTCCTCCTTGACTGGTGGATGATGACGGTGAAGAGAAGTAGGAGGAGAGACAATAGACAATAAAAGAAGATGAACTGTGCAGTGTGTTTCAGCACAGAGTGGGGAGATGGGGCGGGGGCAGAGGGACACATAAAGCAGAGGAGGCTGTGGAAAGGTCAGAGGTTGTGAACAGAGGCCGTCTGAAAGCATGACAGTGTGTGTGTGTTTAAGTTGTACCTCCTGCAGCAGACTGCTCAGGTCGGCCTGTGTGCGTGTGACCGCCACGACCTTTGCCCCACAGCGTGCCAGAGCCAGAGCTGTGGCTCTGCCAATCCCTGAGAAACCAACCATCCAGAAACACAAAGACCTATTAGAGAGCGTGACACCAGAGCTCACACACACAGTCCACGCATGTCTCAGGCTATGTCACAATGTGCTCCATGAACAAAGCTTTTCTTATTTCACTTTATTCTGCTCCACACATCAGTTCCCATTCTTTCTTACCACCTCATTAGTTTTACTACTAACATACCAGGTTTATTTATTACCGTCTGTGAAGGTTCTCAGTCATCCAGCACAAGCTACGGAAGCTGAGTCATGACAATTGGACTTTATCCATTCTAACATTTTACAGTGTGTGGATTCAGTATCAGAGATGCAAACCTCCCTCTGTAACTCTTTGTGCTTATACATGTTTAATACAGGCAGGTGCTGCCTCTCTCCCTGTCTAACATTCACCATACTGGCTCCTGCTGTTAATCACATTTTGCTGATTCAGACAAACCAGTTGTGCGCATGCTTGCGTTCCAGGACTGAAATGCAAAATGAATGTTCAAACCCGCAGACGCGTGTGCGTCCTGCAGGCCGAGGCTGACGCGAGGCTGCTGTCTTTACCTTTCCCAGCTCCCGTGACCAGAGCTCGTTTTCCTGCGAATGAAATCTCCATGCTCGCTGTGCAGAGGAGACGTGAGGCTCAGTGGGCCTACACACACACAGAGAAAAGCCACCAGTCATGTGACTCACGTCTACGATCGAGCTAATCTCTGCAGCAACTTTTACCGATCGAAAACTCTACAAGTCCCAACCCTTCCCTGCATCCCAACAACAGCTCACAAACGAGCTGTTTGTCTCTGAGCATGAGAGAACAGCTACTCACCAGCAGAGCAGCTCGGTCTGGAGGCTGCAGGAAGCTCTGCTGCTGGGTTCATGTTTGTCTTCCAGGTCAGTCCTGCACTTTTTTTTGGTTTGTCCATGGTTCCAGATGATCTCGCTGAGATTTCCGCCTTTCTCAAAATACAGCACTATTAAAATGTGCTTTTCTTTTTATATAGATAAAACTCACAAATATACACGAACAGATTCTAAATAACAAGTGAAATATCTCTCTATATACACACATTAACAATTAACTAATCAATTAAAAATGAAAACCTGAACCCTCTCCTTTACATAAGTATTCAGATGGTACACATTACTTTCTAAGGCTTGGTAGTTGCTTCCAGTCTTATGGACTGACTCTCTACAAGCTTCAAGATTTTGGGAGTTTATCCCATTCTCCCTGACAGATCCTCTCAAGCTCCACCAGACTGGATCAGGAGTGTCTGTGAAATGTCTTATTAAAGTTTCTCCACAGATGTTCTGTGGGCTTTAAATCTGAGTTCTGGTTGGACACAGACTTGTCCTGAAGACACTCCAACATTGTCTGAGCTGTTCTGGATGATGGGTATACTGAAAGGTGAACTGTCAGTCCAGTCTCCCTGGAGCAGGCTTTATTTAAGGACTTCTCTAAGTTCTGATCACTCTGTGTCCATGCTGAGAAGTGCCCCATCACATGATGCTGCCACCACCATACTTCACCATAGCAACTGTAACAGCCACAGGATATAAGTGTCTAGTGGTGACCAGACATAGTGCTTGGAGTTCTGCAAAAATATTTTAATTTTGGATCACTAGACTAGAGAATCTTTGTCGATGTGCTCTCAGACTCATTTAAATGATGTTTGACAAACTGCAAACAGGCTACGACTTCTGTTGAACCAGTCTATACCATGACAATGGAGTTTTACGGTGCTGTTCTTCTGTCAGGTTCTTCGGTCTCTGCAGAGGACCTCTGAAACTCCTGGTGGCTTCATGTTGATGGCCTGATGGCCAACTCTACTTAGTGTCCTGGTAGTTCAAGACTGGAAACACTCAAATCTGCAGAAATGGTTTCATACCTTTGTCCTCATATATGCCTCACTGTCAGAATATTTGTCAATGTAACTATGAAATTGCAGGATAGTCCTTGACCAACAGAAGGGATTTGCATTGTATGTTATAAACTGCCTCTCTACACCTACTGTGTTATATAAACACAGTACTTACATGGGATATTTTATATGTATATGCTCATTATGAACACTCGATGAGATGACCTGTTTAGATAAAGACTCTACACAAGTGGTAACCCTGCTTACTGATGGAGACTTACAGACACAAGTATAAACACAGACATTTTGAGATACTGGAGCTAGAACGTCTCTCAGCACTAAATCATGGGTATCCTCCAAAAGCGTCAACAAATCCCAGTGTTTAGTTCAGGGAGTTCATCATCCTCCATCAGTCTCACAGAGGGGTTAAACTGTTTACAGAGAGGCAGCTCCCACAGGGGGTTGAGGGGGTGGGATTGGGTGACACAAACTGCTATAAATCTTACAGCCATTTGATTCCAATTATACATGATGTCAATAACTTTGCAGTGACTTGGGTGGTGCAAAAGCTCTGTCTTCATTCCGAAGTGTTCTGTTCTGTGTTGCACAGGAAAAAAACACGTGCATCAGTGCTGCAATATGGTGGCTACTCTACAAGGAGATATGCAGACACTTAAGAATGCAGAAAGGTTTTATTCATATTGAAACAACAGAATACATCAGAGATAAAACCACATCTCTCCCTCTGTCTCGCCCACTGACCTGCAGCAGGACACATGCTCTGGATTTTGGATTCTAGTCTTGTGTGCAAAAAGATAGACGGGTGTTTTACAGAAATACACGACTAATTCTTATTTTTTAAAGGGAGAAATACTGACGCTGGTTTGTGGAACATGAATGATTGGAGCCAAAGAACCTGTTCATGGAGGGTCAGCCGACTAATGTATTGAGAAAACTTCAGTTTACTTAAGTTACACTCGATACACTAGTATTCCTACTTGTGGAGGCTATTACGACCTTTCCTTAGCTAGTAGACATAGATACATTTATACATTTACAGGTGTAAAGTTCACCATCTTTGAATAGTGTGTTAGCTCATCCTGCCAAGAACTTGAATGTCACAAATCTGACTCAGAATTTTGGAGTCCCACTACTTCCATGGTTAATAAAACTGAGGTCTAAATCCCTGCAGGCAGCCCCTAGAGGTTGATTAGAGCTAACATTCTCAACACCAATTTACTCTAAACAGAGGAATTTAATTTGATTTGACTTACATTGTCATGTCATAGTGTGAAGCAAAGTGAGTCTGTGACCTGATGCTAGTGCCAAATAAAAAGTCAGGGATTGATAAAATGAGGAAACCATCCTTTGGGGACCCTCCATGCTAAATGTCATGGCTGTGTGGTTTAGATAACTTTGGCTCCACACACTGAGGTCCACTGGTGCAGTCACTTCCTATTCAAGACTCATTTGCTTCAAGCTGTGAACTGATCCACCCTCCTGAGTTTGATCTGACTGTAATCAGGAAACTTGGAGGTTCTCCAGTGTCCTGCAGTTTTCACAGAGGAGGTGGGCCTCAGCTTTTAATCAAGAAATCAATCTCTTGAATGTCGTAATGCTAGCACCTGAAGGTTATGTTTACAACCATAACCGTGCAATTTCCTGTCTGCTCCTACTTTTGTCTAAGTTAATTTCACCACAAATATTTTCTAATAGCTCTGCCTCAAACTACAACCTATCCAAAAAAAAAAAGAATATACAAGAGCAAACAAAAAAAACATGCTAACTTTTCAACACGGTTTACCTCTACAGTTAGAAACATACAGGAAGTGTCACAATCAAAGTAGTGCAAAACCATAAAGATGGGCCTGTCAGAATTAGGCGAATACAAAAAGAATGTATTTGGCTGGGTAAATTAAGGTATCACAACAATAGACTGAAATAAATGAGTCAATACAGCATACAAACCTTGCACAGACATCTTCAGAATATGTCTTGCTTGTGCTCTTTAAAAGTATCACATTTTCCATCATAAAGAAACTACTTTAAATTTCTGTTGACTTTGGGTGACAGCAAGTGAACAAGGAGGTGAAAGGAACAGGGTCTGTGCTTGTTCGTGAAAAGGTAACTCAGTTATCCTATTGTGTCCATGGATGTGTTGTTAGCCCAAAGTGGTTCTCCAGTGGCTGAGGATGAGATAACTAACACAGATGTCTGAATGTATCAATGTCTTATGTCCATGAACATGCCAATGTTCCACAAGCAGTAATCATCTTGTTTCTGTACCCTATGTTAATGTGACTGACCACTGAAGCACTTGCAAAGCTATCAAACTTGTTAGCAAAAAAATGCTTGCACTGTGCATCCATTAAGCTGCATTAATAGACATCCACTAACTCATGTGGAGTAATATCTCAGCTATATGTGGCTGGATCAAACATTGCAGAGTTAGGCACTAGTATAGAGGTTGAGCAGGTTGTCAGTGCTGCAGGATAAAAACTGTCAGTTTTTTTTATAAAAACTGTCAGTTTTTATGAAGTGGTTTGAGCTTTGGACACCAGTCGGTATCTGGGTACAGGAGGCAGTGGACTGTCTTAAACCTGCAGGACAGAAAGAGAAGAGAGTCAGGGAAAAGAGCAGACTTCAAGTGTGCAGCATTTCCAACAGAAAAGCCTTTGTAAAATCTGTTCAGATTATAGGATCTCTGTGAAGAAACTTGGCAGCGCCAAATCACAACAAAAAGCTGTATCACTAGGAAACGGTGAAGAGGAAAACTCAATGCTCAACTCAAAGGGACCTAAAGCTTATTTTATTCAATTTAAATTGCAAAGTACAAGAACAGTGTATGAGTAAAAATATATGTGGACACATCTCTTTGTGTAATATTGTGGAAGATGTTCTATCCTCAAAGAGCGGTGTAGGGTGTTTGCATGGCTCATGTTCAAACATGACATTCACATCCACATACTGCTCAGACAGTGTACATTCAACTACTGTAATATTTTGACTGAGTTTAGTAGTTTAATGCTTGTCTGATGTCAGATCTGGTACATGATAATAAATGTTAAGCATCAGAGGCATCTGGACAACCAGTGAATCTATATTATACCTTGTGGGGTCCTCAGCCAGTGAAAATCCTCCAACAATGCTGACCACATTTCTTCTATTTTCGAAGCCTCCATAGCTGAGAGTCACCTGCAGACAGCAAAAACATGATATTTCATTTGATAATACCAAGCATATCTTAATACCTCAAACAAATTACAATACACAAACCTGCTCCAATACTGTGTTAGTGGGCAGCTTCTGCAGGTTCTCCAGGTGAGAATGGAAGAGGTGTGTGTGTGTTAAGGTGACCTCTAGCAGTGCTTCGATGATGTAGCCAATGGTGCAGTCATCTGGGAGTCTGATCTTCTCTGCCGTGCTGATGAAATTCCCCAAACTGAAACGAGACAGAGTTTCAGCCATAAGCTTTAAAACCCATTTCCTCACTCACTTTGTTCCTATGGGGCAGCCTCTGCTCAAAAGCAAGCTAGTTTCTACAATGTGTTGTTCGACCACATTAGAAACCACAAGGCGAGGTCTAATAAAGAGGAAAATAACAGTGCAAATGGTCTCTCCTTAAAGATAATTCATATTGTTGCAATCAAGTCATCTACTGAACAAAACACTGAAAGTAAAACAAGTGTCTGTGAAATAGGTGAAAAAGAGAGGAGGAAGCTCAACCCTGGCACCTTCATCACATTCACACAGCTCACCATTCCCAGTATGAAGTGGGCATAAATATTGGATTGTCAGTTTTGGAAAGTTGAGCACAGTCTCCCCTTCCACCCCAAATTCCAATGTGTGAGAGACGGTTTCCAAACTATCGACTGTTTGACAAGCATTTGTGATGGAGTACTGATGGCTCAAGCAAATTATACTGTATAAAGTGACTGAAGGCTGATTTGTCACTGGAAAAAAAAAATCAAAAAACAACTGCATGCCAGCTTTGTCAGATTCTGGTGTATTTCTGTATGTTTGTGTTTTTCCAATCATGAAACTGTAAACAAGAAAACAGGTGAAAAAATCAAAGTCTAAAGAGAATTACAAATTACTACTAAATCAAAAACAAAACAGACAATTGCCACTAAATATCAAAACTAACTTAACACTGTAAAAAATAAAATAGGAAACTAACTTAACTTGGTAACTAACTTAACTTGGTACTTAAGAAGTACCAAGTTTCACTATTGATTACAACACAGTCAAGCAACATGGTGCCTTTAAATTAAGGTAGTGTCAGCCCCGGTATCTGGCACCTCTTGTTCAGCTGACATGTTATTTTACTGTGATTACTGTAGTTGTATGCCTACTGTGCTTCAAACACAATGTACCTGACAACAAGTCCTGCCACATTCTCTAACAGTTACCTAAACACATTCTTCTTTTGTTACTCAAGGACCTGCTGCCTTGAATAGTCTTACTCTACACAAACTTCTGGTTTCATACCTTCAGAAAGTTCAACTGTGTCAATAAGTTCAAAGACCAGTCCCTGACCTACCTGGCCCATGGACTCATTTTCAGTGCCAGACCTCTGCTGATGCAGAAACCTGCTCCGCCTGTGGCGAACCAAAACGTAACCGTCAACTGAAACGATACAAACACAGATAACAGATAAGTACTAGTAGTTATAATATTAGATTATCTATCTGTCGATAAATTGTAAGCTAACTGACTGTTCCGTCACTCTTGATTCTCTCTGCAGCCTCTATAGGGTGATCCAGACTGGGTCGGCCTAGGTAGACGTCCTGGCTGTGGTGGTAGGAAGAGAGCATCTGCAGCAAGCTGGGCAGGATCACATAGTTATCATCATCCACATGGCAGAACCACCTATAATACAAAGACACACACATAGTCGATACCGGATCTTAAAGAGTAAATGAGTTTGTCATAATCTCCTAAAGTATCACTAGTTTACTATGTGTTAATTGATCAAATTTCACTCACTTTTTCTGAGACTCAATGAATTTGTCATACTCCACGGACATCTTGCAGCACAAAGCCTGTCGGGTGTGAGCTGCAGAGCAATTAGTGTTGATGATGTTAGCTCCTGGAGAAGAGACAGCAGACGACCGCACAGTTCAGATCCATAATGTGCTGTGCAACACACACCTACACCCGGATATGTAACTATAGGTAAAGTGTGTAAAATAAAGTAAAGTAAATATGTGCTGGTTCCTCCTGGCCTTAATCAGGGTCAATTGAAATTACACAGCAAAAGTACATAGCTGCTTTGTATGAAGTATATACACTGCTCAAGAACATAAAGGGAACACTTAAACAACACAATGTAACTCCAAGTCAATCACACTTCTGTGAAATCAAACTGTCCACTTAGGAAGCAACACTGATTGACAATCAATTTCACATGCTGTTGTGCAAATGTAATACACAACAGGTGGAAATTATAGGCAATTAGCAAGACATCCCCAATAAAGGAGTGGTTCTGCAGGTGGTGACCACAGACCGCTTCTCAGTTCCTGTGCTTTCTGGCTGATGTTTTGGTCCCTTTTGGATGCTGGCGGTGCTTTCACTCTAGTGGTAGCATAAGACGGAGTCTACAGCCCACACAAGTGGCTCAGGTAGTGCAGCTCATCCAGCTCAAACAGTCAGAAACAGTCTCCATGAGGGTGGTATGAGGGCCCGACGTCCACAGGTGGGGGTTGTGCTTACAGCCCAACAACGTGCAGGACGTTTGGCATTTGCCAGAGAACAACAAGATTGGCAAATTCTCCACTGGCGCCCTGTGCTCTTCACAAATAACAGCAGGTTCACACTGAACACATGTGACAGACGTGACAGTCTGGAGACGCCGTGGAGAACGTTCTGCGGCCTGCAACATCCTCCAGCATGACCAGTTTGGCAGTGGGTCAGTAATGGTGTGGAGTGGCATTTCTTTGGGGGGCCGCACAGTCCTCCACCTGCTCGCCAGAGGTAGCCTGACTGCCATTAGGTACCGATATGAGATCCTCAGACCCCTTGTGAGACCATATGCTGGTGTGGTTGGCCCTGAGTTCCTCCTAATGCAAGACAATGCTAGACCCCATGTGGCTGGAGTGTGTCAGCAGTTCCTGCAAGATGAAGGCATTGATGCTATGGACTGGCCCGCCCGTTCCCCAGACCTGAATCTATTTGAGCACATCTGGGACATCATGTCTCGCTCCATCCACCAACAGACATTGCACCACAGACTGTCCAGGAGTTGGCGGATGCTTTAGTCCAGGTCTGGGAGGAGATTACTCAGGAGACCATCCGCCACCTCCTCGGGGAATGCCCAGGCGTTGTAGGGAGGTCATACAGTTTTCAATTCAATTCAGCTTTATTTATATAGCGCCAATGCACAACATAAGTCATCTCAGGGCACTTTACAGTGTTTAAGGTTTAAGACCTTACACATTAAATAATATATACAGAATAATGTAGAAAACCCAACAGTCCCACTTGAGCAGCACTAGGCAACAGTGGAGAGGAAAAACTCCCTTTAACGGAAGAAACCTCCAGCAGAACCAGGCTCATGGTGGGCGGCCATCTAACTCGACCAGTTGGGGTTAGTGGACAGAGGAGAGAGAAAAGAACAACAGGCAACAGAGATCAATACAACAACAACAACAAGGAGCAGCAGACGAGGCACTAGGCAGGCAGGCCGGCCGGACCAGCTACCCCTGCTCCAAGGTCGAGGATACCTGCAGAAAGATACAGAGAGAGAGAGAGAAAACGAAGCACAACTAGGGGAGAGAGAAGAAACAACAGTTATTAACATGCAATGATGTAATAAAGTGGACAGAAAGAGAAAAGGAGGAGAGGAGCTCAGTGTCTTAAAGTAGTCTTAAAGCTAGAGAGGGTGTCACGTGGCACAGGCATGTGGAGGCCACACACTACTGAGCCTCATATGACTTGTTTTAAGGACATTACATCAAAGTTGGATCAGCCTGTGGTGTGTTTTTCCACTTTGATTTTGAGTGTGATTCCAAATCCAGACCTCCATGGGTTGATACATTTGATTTCCATTGATAATTTGTGTGTGATTTTGTTTTCAGCAGTATCAACCATGTAAACAGGATCGATTCCCAGCCGTGGCACCCAGCCCATCCCCCATACCAGGTGTGTCCTTGAGGAAGATACCTAGCGCTAGCTCCCCAGGTGCGGCCTGTAGCTGCCCACTGGTCCCCCCAGGGGGATGGGCTAAATGCAGAGGGATGGGCTAAATGCAGAGGGATACATTTCACTGCGTGTTGTACACTGTAACTATGTATGTGACAAATAAAAAGTCTTCTTCTTCTTCTTCTTCTTCTTCTATATCTGCAGACATGTTATAGTATTTGCACATACAAATACTGAACAGCAGTATTCTGATGACCTTTGAGAGGGCACTTACAACACGCAGTATTCTCAAATAAAACTGAATATATCAACACATATTAAACCATACAGATGGTTTGTTTCATTTGTGGTCAGACACATTTCTTTATACTGAGCTTTCCCAGAGTCTTCATTTGTTTGTAGGTGACTGTATTCAGTATACACTGACAAAGTTTTACTGTTAATGTTCTGGTACTAAAGTCACTTACTACTTACTTTAGGGTCACTAAGAATAGTCTAAGTTTTTGTGGCACATTGTGTACAATAGTTTCTGAGAAGTATAGGAAATGCTTTGATTGCATTGGTACATTTTTATTCTGAGATTATGTGTCGAGTTCAGCTGCATGTTAGCATCAGATATTGCAACTTGATACTCATACTGTATCAGTGCAGAAGAGACACCTCTATGGCTAGACACAGTAAAATGACGGGGGTTTGAATTTGGCCAAGATATTGAGATATGTATTACAGATATTACAGATATTGTTCAAAGCACTGTATAAACATTTGATATTTTGGATGCTTTATATCTATATCAGCAACATACAACAAAGAATATTAATGCTAATTTAGATATGCTGGTTCAGTATACATAAAGGACCCCTTTACCTGTTCTCATCCGCAGTTCCTTGTCCTCACCATCAGTGAAAATGTAGGTCTGAAACAGCCAAAGACACACAGTTAAGCACAAAGCTTACTCTTGACTGTTGAATAACCCAATTAAATTTCAATTCAATTCATCTTTTTTTGTATAGTGCCAAATCATAACATGTCATCTCAACGCGGGGATTCCTCACATACTGTTCGAAGCCAATGCAATGTCACCTATGACTGGACCAGACTGGACAAACTGATCAATAGGGCCGGTTCTGTGGTTGGCATGAAGCTGGACACTCTGGTGACAGTGGCAGAG
>JAUYWH010000011.1:649437-663902 GCA_034779795.1 Ctenopoma multispine | reverse complement strand
AGGTAGTATGGTGATAGTCTCATCTCTGCTTAGAGATGACAGGGCCCTTTTCTCCTCCCTGGTGAGGTTGGATTTAGATGGCTGTGCATCGGAAAGCACTGCAGAGACTTTGACTCGTAGTTGTTCCGCCCCTGACACTGGTAGTTTGTTGTTTCGGATGGCAGATTCCGTAGCTGTAATAAAGTTCACAACTGGTACCCGGTCAGGAGTGATGGCGTAATTCAGGCCTTTAGATAAGACCTCTCTCTTTGATTGGGAAAGTTCCCTTCTTTACCCATTTGTCCTTCACGTCTCCTGTTGTAGTCATGCCTTCCTTATTTCTCCAGCTGGGCTTCTCTGCTGTTTGTTTCCATGAAAGAAGAATGTCAAACTTTTTGGTTAGCCTCTCCTTGCTTTTCCTGTGTTGGGCCAGCTGTGCTTTTTGGACAAATTCAATGGCTGCGCCTAGTACATCCTTGGGAAGAGTCACTTAGTTTCTTGTGGAGGAGGTCTAACCTGTGTTTCAAATTGTTCGTGGTGAAGTTGACCTGTCTTATCCTTTCATTGAGCAGCTGTTCTTGTGCCTTCTGTAGAATGTTGTCTGCTCTGTGTGTCCTGACTGTGGATCTCAGGTGCTGACTGACCGGGATGATGTTCTGTTGCCTACATCTGAGATTAAAGTGTAGGTGGTTCCTGTAGTCTCCTGACCCACTTAATGGGGGCAGGAGGAGCTGCCAGGGGTGGGCTGTGACATCTACCCACACTCATCCCCTGCCTTTGTTTCACTTAACGAGCCTATTCAGGGTAGGTGTGAGGTGAAACCAACCTGGAGGATAAATTTGTGGTCACTAGCCAACATCCCTCAGATTGAAAAAGTTCTGTGGATGCAGAATGAAATATCTCTAACTTAAAGAAAGAAGTCCAGTTGCCATGACTCAATCTTCAGACAACTTTACCTGGATGACTGAGAATCTTCACAGATATGTCAATCAACAAGTGTTTTAACAAAAACTAACCACTGTAACTGTAATCTTTGATGCTTCTGAGAGTCTGAGGGCCGCTCTTAGAGAGAGAAATAAATAACCAGAGACAAGATGAATCCCCAAGCTTGTTTATTATTGACAACAAACACGTCATCTTCCATTTCATGAGTCAGTGACCGTGAGGAGGCTATATCCTTTTCAATCCTTCTGGCTTTCAAATGCAGATACAAGTTTGATTTCATGAAAACACTTATAGTCTGTTTTCTGAAGCAACACAGTCAAATTTCAAAAATCAAATTTCACATTTAACAACATAACATTTAATTTAACAACAACTAATCTTACTGTTTGATTTCAAATGCTGCCTCTGTTTGACTGGAAGAGATGTAAGCTCTGGATGTTGTGATCTTACAAATGGAGTACTTTGCTGTCACACATTTAACTTCCAGACATTCACAAAGACTAAGTACGAGGAAGATCACAGTACAGTGGACACCAACTCTTTATTCTTTCAGTATGTCACCACATTCAAGAAGCTCACCATGACTACACCTTTTATAAGAGTGAAACATATGAAATGGATTGTTCTTGCACATACATGCACCATAACACATAAATCTGTCTTCTGTCTCAATACTGGTTTTCTCTTGGGCCAGCTGTTTATCTGTCATCTTATGCTGGAGTGACAGAGGTGCAGTAAAGTTTGCCACTGGCTAACTGTCCAAAGCTGTACCTATACTAAAGGCTACCACACTCAGGTTAACTTTCTAAGTCACTTTCAAAAGACTTGCCTCAACCTGTACGACTGGATCTAAACGATGAAGTAAATGCTTATGTGTAACAAGTGCTGTGAGGGAGGAGCTCATTAACACAAGAAGAACACCGGAGAAGTTACGATTTAAATCATCAAGATTCCTTTTTCATCATAAGCTAAACAAATGCATCTATCAATCATAACTGGAAACACACAAACTAGCATGTTTACAATAATGTAAACACGCTAGTTTGACTACATTTTGGAAACACAGTCCAAAACCAGCAAGGAATCTGTAACCATTGTGTGTTTTGTCAGCACGCTGCTCAAAATGTGAATAAAACCTTTATTACAGTTTCATGACTTTGTCTGCAAAATGTTTCAAGCTGATTTCATGGGACAAATGCCTAAAAAGTAAAATCTTTTGTGTACATGACAGTGGTGTAGGTGTTTTTCTAAATCCAAGGAGACCTGGTGGAGTAGTAGTAGTAGTAGTAGCAGTTATAATGATGGTTGACTACCACAGCAACAGAATCTTCAGTATACGTACAGCATGTTACACTTGAACAAGTCACTACAAAAACCACATCTACAATTCATACACGCAGATGTTCCATAAATTAACAATAGAGGGTGACAGTGGGCTGCACATGGGCTCATGCATACACAGACACAAACTGATGAGGGAAGGGAAGGCTGGGGACTACAGCTGGTTTATGCTGGAGGAGCTGATGCATGATCACTCGTCAAATCGTCCCTCCAGGATGCTCTCAAATGAGAAGGGGACAAACTTGAAGCCCTGGCCAGAGTAGAACTTGTTCTGGAACTCCACCCTAAAAGATAAAGTGATTAGTGTTATACACGTGTGTTAACATGTTGATGTTTAGCATATTTGTATGCTAATATTACCTAATCAGCACCAAACATGTAGTACAGCTGGGCTGATGGGAGGGAAATTGCTTAATCTCCCTGTCATATTAACACAATTCTATATTTAAAAATAGCTTTCACATTTTCAAAACAAGTCAGGACATGAATGTGAAGCAGACACCAGGAGAGCTGACATGTCTAGAATTAGCTCTGTTTCACCTTTAGAGATACTCATCAGATTCTTGTGAGGAACAAAACAACCAAGAATGATCAAATTGATTTGTCTGGTGTGTCTTAAAGGCAGGGCACATTCCACTAAAGTTAGTCAAAGTAAAATCCTCCCACACAACAGTGGAAATAATCTCTCTCTCAATCTGAAATGACTTACTACGATGATAACATTTTCTTATGTGAGCTGCTGATATATAATTTTAATAAAATATCTTCCAAACTGGGCTGTCTGTGATTCTACCTGAAATGTTTGTGTCTCCACAGAAAACCTGCACTGGTACAAGTTGTACCACAGAGTATGGCTTCACTCCAGCAAACACATCGTTGTGTTTGTCTGATTGTTATGCTGATGGAGGTATTTAAACATGTTTGGTTCAGCACGACTCATAATAAACTTTACAAATGAGTAGGAAGAACTTTGGGATTCTCATTGGCTGATCTGGAATATATGAATATTTTTGAAAATAATCTTATTTATCAACAACTTAATAAAATGTATGACTTGTTAATGAGCTTTTACTGTTTATAAGATTTACTGATTTAAGCAGTACAGGTGTATGTTTAGTGATGGCTATAGCTCAGTTGGTAAAGCAGTTGTCTACAAACCCCAGGGTCAGTAGTTTGTACTGATATGTACTATCTGTTAATATGCAGTTGTCAAATAACTATTTCCACAGAGGATTAATAACGTGTGTCATCTTCATACACAAGTCAATGTGACTGTGTTCAAAATAAAAGCTTACAAGCGACAAACCCTAAGGACAGAGGACTGCTTCATCTTCTGTTTCCTTCCTTTCACATTCATTCTTCCCTGTGTTCATTCCAGACTCCGCCCCTCCCACTTGCACTGCACTAAAGTCCATTTTCTGTCACTCCTGTCACCTGAGTCATGCCTCCTCACCTGTTCCTCATTCACTCATCAGTCCCAGCAGTGTATAAGCAGTATAACAGACCATCTCCATTCAGCAGCTGCAAAACTGTGAGTTCACAACGTAACTTTCAGTGTTTGGATTTTATGCCCAGCCTGCCCCTGACCTGACTGCTGCTGCTTTTCCGTGATTGTCACTGGGAGCTGTAATAAATTAAGCCAGTTTGAAGGACTCAGTTAAACTGCAGTGCTGTTGATTCTTGTCTCTGGTCTGTGTCATCATCTACTTCCTGAACATGCCTTAGTGAAACCTCAGATTAACTTTGTAGCTGCAGACTTACACACACACACACACACACACACACACACACACACACACACACACACACACACAGTGTCACTGACAATTGTAACTGTATTTCACTTAGTTGTGCCAGGTGTCAGGTTGTATGCGTGCTGGTGCACTAGCTCAGCTTTCTAACCAATCATTAATCATCTGAAAATTCCTGTCCCTGTCTGGCTACAGCGAAATGTCTGCTTCTTCATTAAGAATTCATAACACACGCTGATAGTTCTTTACATTTTGTAATTGAGCATAACAAAAAAAGAGAGATGTTTAGTTGTTAGTATCATATTTTCATCATATTAAATGTAGCTGTATCCACAGTTAACAGAATAATGTCATTTCCAATTCCTTGACAACCTTAGACGTCTCAATTTAGAGCAGGAAAAAAAGCAAGAGTGAATATTGAGATCCTGCTGGTTCCTGGCCTCAGTGAGAGATGGGAGTGCCCAGGAATGTCTCCCAGTCATGGCAAATATTTTGGGCTGTCCCTGGTGTGAGAGGGCAACACTTAAAAAGAGGAAAGAAATGAGAGATCCCCTCTCCACACAGCTGTACCAGTGGAAAAACACTGAAGACACACTGTGCTTGACTTACTTTGGTGTGTGTGTGCGTGCATCTGTTTGTGCAGATAACTCATCAGCATGAGTGTGTGAAGAGCAGAGGCTCCAGGTTGGCTGCTGCTTACACTGAACATGACCATTTCCATTCACTCACCTCTGTGAAAAATACTCTACTACTCTCTTTACACTTAGCAGAGACCTGTGGAGCTGCCACGAAGAGCTGCTCAGTCACGTTACGCAGTGTGCCACATACAGTAATACACACTGGGGGCTGCAAGCGAGTTAAAAATCTCACTGACAAAGTGAAGCTCTCTAATGCTGAAGCGTTTAGCTTCATTCTGTTTAGACAGTGTGGCTGTAGCTCATGCTTTGCCTTAATGATTTCCTTTTTGCTATAAATACCCTTGTCTGTCCCTGGCACCTGCTGATAAGAGGTTTATATAATACGTGTAATACAACGTCCACACCACATCACAGTGGAGCACTGCGTCAGGCAGATAGGTGGCGCTGCACCTAGGTCAGATCATGTTCCAGTGGTTTACAGGAGTGACAGACAGAGGACAGATTCCACATAAACCTACTCACAACAATTAGGCTTGAGAGCAGCAGTTAAACATCAACATCACACATCTGCCCAAGAAAAGATATTCCTCTCTACACTCATGCATCTCTGAACTATGACGTCAAGTTCTTTGTTAGCAGAAGCCAGTCCAGAAGGATTAAAGAATATAAACTTGTTGGTATCAGTTAATATGTTTCAAAGGAATGCTCTGTCAAACAGGAATGTGGCAGGGTGCACCTGTTATATCAACTCTGGACAGAGAGGCCACACAGCAGAAGTTCTATGAACTACAGGACAACTAAATACACTGATCAGCCAGTAGTCAACACTGACTCAAACTGGTTCCGGAACATTTCTGTTTGCAGGACCAGTATAAGTGTCAAATATTAAATATGGAGGACAGGATCAGCTTAGCTTAACATAAGGACTTGAAATATGGTGCTATTACGGGGCCATTAGGTTTGTCAATTTGAAAAACAAAACTGTAACTGAAAAACAAAATTGTAAATGAAAAGCAAAACTTTGAAACTGAAAGTTACTGCACTGCTGCTGAATCCTGAAAAACATAGTAACAAAACTAGAGTTTTTCAATTTAAATTGTAATAGCACCATATTGAAACAGGGTGAAACAGACGTTCAAAAATACACCTGTCAATTACTTAAACAGCACACAGTTTCATCTCTATACAAACAAATGACAGTTTGTGGTTGTAGTGAGTTTCATGCTGAAACTGTCTTAGATGTTTCTTGATGAACAAGTATTGGGTAAAATGATTTGTGAGTTTGACGTGGTCTTGTTGTCAATGTGATGTTGCCAAGTTTGGTACATTTGTGCCTGTACACAGACCAAAACTAATGGTTTGCTAACTGAGACAATACAACAACCCACTGACCAGAGATTCTACACTGAAGAGTTGATTAGATAAAGTGCTGCTTGTCAACAAGTAATATTTCAACAGCAAATTCAGTTAATGTTAATGATCAGACAAATAGGTTTTTCCTCAGTGCTTTTGCGAAACTTTTTCATTAAATGTTTTAATTACATTTTTTATGACACCACAGGCTTCAAAAGGCACAGCAGATGTCTATATACTTTTACATAAATGACAATCCCACCTATTAAAATGTATCCATTAATATGATTTGATGACAGGTGTTAATTACCCTTAATGTGTGTCAGTGGATGTATGTTTACTACTGCATTGCTGGTTCTAGGGTAGTCCATAACTTCTCTATCTTATAATCCTTCCTAAATTTTTAACTTTGGTGTCCTGTGTGTTAGTGCAGCTTGCACTGGTGTATGTTTGTAGCAGGGCGGAGGTGGTACAAGGAGGCGATGGAGCTGCAGGGTGTGTGAGTGTATCTGGAGTCCTGTAACACTCACAGTTTGGTGAACTTCTCTGGGTAAGGAATGTTTCACGCTGCTAGCATTCCACCTGTGCATGTAAAACTCAAGAACTGTAGTGTTGGCAGAGATACTGTACTGTACTGTTTATGAGATGATGAACCACAGCTCACTGTGTGTGCATCTTCTGTTAATATCTATATATCTTTGTGCAGAGATGAGACCATGAGATAACTGTGTACATGTGATGTGCATAGTGTGATGGTATATACACACATACACAGACCTATACAGTCTATTTAGTAGCATGTGTGTGGGTATTTTAGTTATGAGTGTGTGTCTAACCAGTGCAGACGCAGGGCATGCAGAAAGGCTGACAGCCCCTCCATGACGAGCAGGATGGCGACAGTGAGGGTGGCGAAGGCAGCGAAGATTATTGACAACCCAAAGAAGCCACCCCCGCTCCTGGAGGACAGACCCAGGTGCATCACCATGGACCAGAGCACCTCTGACAGCTCTGCACACACAGTGATAATAACATTACAGAACTGAACACAAATACAGTGCACTAGACAACAAGCTTTCGTGGACAATAATAAAGTTGACACCATGAAATCAGCTGTATTGAACTGATGTACCTACTGTATACTGTAGACAAAAAGGAGACAAACGGTCTATTTATCTGCTTCATTTTACAGAATGTGTCATAAAAACTGGGCTTGCATCTGTGTGTGCGTGCTTGTACTCACGTGCATGAGCCAGACTGAGGGCCCAGAGGCGCAGGTAGGAGGCTGTGTTGGAGATGCAGCCAAGACAGTACTCTATGGTATGGATGGCCTGGTGGACAGCTACGTCCCCAAAGTCAAACTGTCGGAAAGACAGAGTGGTTAGAATACACACATACTGTGTTACAGTAACAGAGTGACAAACATTTTAATAACTATTATTTTTAGTCCTCATATGCAGCATTTACAGTATAAAAAGTATAAAAACTGTGTTTTCTGTTGCTTCTAGTAACAAATACAGCTATATTCTCCACGATCATAACACGACCACTAATGGGCTACTGACGTCACTTTGGCTCCTACATGTCTGTCTCAGTTGTGGGGTTCCAATCACTACAGCGTCTCTACAAATTTCGATTTCTGTTTACTTTAGCTTGTCAATTCTGTGTGTTTGGTCTGAATCTATGTTTAAAGATTTTTGTAAAGTGTAAATCTAAAAATGAAAGTCTATGTGCAAGGAAAAAAAGACCAAAACAATAGAGTTTCCGGTATGTGTGACGTGTAAGACAAACACCTTGAGAGATGATTATCACCCAGCTCTGCTAGTCCACATGTGGCCAGTAATAACAACTGTTGTTCTGGCATGAACAGTGGAAATGACTTGGAATGGAAATTGTGTTATCACCTTAATGAGTGGCTGCTTTGACCTCTGACCTTCGCCTGAGCCTTTAGCTCTGATCAAGCAGAAAACAAAGAGCAAAGACATCTGTCTTGTTTGAGTTTGTTTCTTCGTTTTTCCCCAGCAGGATCACAGCGCAGGGACTTGTTTGTGTATTGTAAAGCCAACAGAGTTCCTCCGTTTGCTGCATCCTGGAGCAACACTAGCCTTTCCTGTATGAAGTGGGCTCGGGTGGGGGTTGGGGGGGGCATGGGAGCCTAATGATCCAAATTGCTCTTGTTGGGTTTGGCTTGACACTGGTCTCATTTCCTCTTTCCATGCTTCTCTTTTGTCCTTGGACTCATGAAAAAAGAGTTCATGGAAGCAGAACTCATTGTTCCCATTCAAAAGATCTCAAACACAAGTGCCTAATGAAAACAACACCGGTTAACATGACATAATGGCAAAACACACAGAAGAGAGTGCCTCGTATTAGAAATGCTGTGGCCAAACATTTCATCTGAGCACACATCATGATTATGAACCGTACATTCACAATGTACAAAAGGGAAGGTTGTGGTTCTGTGATGCAGCAGGTAAATGAACATTCAGCAGCCACAAACTACTTTCTTGCTCACAGCTGATACAGGCACAAAAGAAAACTCAGACAGGTCTGTAGTACTGGAGATTGAGACAAATGCTGTGAGAGATGAGATGAGCCATTGACTCAGCTCAGTCTCCAGTTGACCTGGACTTGTCTGGGTCTCCTGGGTATTTTGGGACCTTGCGTCGTGGATATCATGGACTAGGACTTGTATCTGCCCCGTCCAATGCTCTTGTGGGTGTTTGGGTTCAGATGTGTCTCAGTCTTGTGGTTGATCAGACTAGGGATTGTCTCAGTCTTTTGCCTTTTTCCAGTGTTTAAACCTGTAAACCAGTGAAACTGCAGCATCTTGGCGTCACCATATTTTTTGTGGTGCCTGTCCAAGATTTAAGAAGGGGTTAGGGTATGGGTTGCCTAAATCTAACCTAAGGACTTTTTCCTCTTTATGTTATTCTACTGTTGATACCAATACTTACACATGCACAGCACAAGAGAATTCAAATTCGATCAAGAATATTGTTAATCATAAAAACTACAAAAACATTTTAAATAACCTGCACACACAACACCTTCAACATGCTTTCCTGACATAGGGAGTTTAACAGATTGACCATCCATAGTTCAAATAAAGTGAGACTACTAGTTTCTTCTAAAGACACAAGAAGATAGAAAACATCATCCAGACATGCTAAGAAGATACCAAACCCGGGCTCTTACCGGCTCTTCCTCTGAGTGCTTGAAAGTAAAGAAAAGTCAAAAGTTAGTGACAGACATGACAGGTCCTCATAAAGATGACGTGTTGAGTAAAGACATCAGTACATTTTTGAATATGATCAAAACGTTTAAATCAGCTGCATCAATTTGCATCATTAGTTAAATACATTGAAATGCACTCGAACAAGGAACATGACACAATGGAACCATGTAACTATATAACCGGATAACAATAGATGAATAAATGCTAATATATTTATATTATAATTATAATAAGAGGTGGAAAGTGCAATTTCTTATGTCAAGTACAGTTTTGAGTTACATGTACTTTATTGGAGTGATACCATTCTATGTGACTTTTACTCCACTGTTAACACTGACACATAACTGGCAGAACGAAGATACCCGCTTAGACTTAGACAGTTGAGCCTCTTTCAACATGCATACAGCACGTGAGCATTTCATTAAGACGACCTCTCAACATGAAATGCTATATCAAATTCCATAACCCTGTTAAGTCATGCCCACATGAAATATCACAATCATTGAGTAATGATGGCAGAAGGCAGCTTTGTTGTTTTCACAACTTCAAAGTTCGGATATTTATTATGCAGGAGATTTGTGAGACACCACACATCTGAGTCACAGCTAGAAGGAAAAGCAGTTGTATTCAGTGGAATCAGAAATTCCATTATCTGGTTCTCAGGAAAATCCCTTCAGTGTTTACATTTTATAAAATGGAAAATCCATCTCTTATCTGCTCCAGTTCATTCCAGCCCTCCCTTTCTCTCAGGATATGGTTGAGCCCATCTCTGCTTATTACCCAGAAAGACAGCTGCTTCACATGAGGTTGTAAATGTTTGGTTGTGAATAGGCTAAGATGTCTCATTTCAAACTAGAAAATCCAAGAAATATATCAGTTTCTATCTGCCCCCTAATATCTGATGAATTGATACATAAAAACTTGCATTTTGTCAGTCTTCTCAATTTGGTTTTGTAAGCTACAGATTACTGAACAGCGAGCAGAGAAGCAGCTGTGGCAGGTTCTCTTCAGTGCGTATCAAAATGAGCAAAATACACAACGAGCTGTGATGCAGCACAATGCCTCTGTCAGAAAGGCGGAGGCTGAGCCAACTCATAAAAAATCCTGATCCAGAGACAGCCCTGGTTAAGCTGTACCCCTGAAATGATTAGTCAACAACAACTTTAAACATGAGGGTTTAAATATTTGATCAGATATTCATATGTGGGTAAAGATTTGCTGCTTTCTGCAGTTTTACTTAACTTGTTTTAGACAGAGCTTCTGTTGTTCTGTCTACACATATTCTACTTCTTCTCTTATATTTGTTTTCACTCTTTTATTTTGTGGATAAAAGATATCCTAACTTAAATGTAAACTCACTGAAGCCTAATTCAACACAATGAGAGAAATCATTATGCATTGTAGCATAGGAAAAAAAATGTAATAAAGTTCTGATGGAATTCTGAAGTCCAGTCAGAGTTTGGTGATGTTTAGCTGGCTCACCTCATCCCCCTCCTCTGAATGCTGGGAAAGCTGGTCGTGGTCCATGATGCCAGCCTCGTCCTCTGTGGGCCCGTTGCCTACTCGCACCCCTCCGAACTTCTGTGTGCCCTGTTGGGTGAGTCCGGTGCATGATGAGGACACGCCTGTTTGCTCTAAAGATTGCTCTAGATTCTCTGCAGGGGTTTCTTCCCTCTTCTGGGATTAGATACAGAAGCCACAAGAGCTGTGTCTAGCTTAAAGCAAGCCTTGGTATAAATGCTTTTCATTTTTCAAGTAAAACAGGGCATCCACACAGAGTAAGGAACTTCATTCCAAATTGAAATACATCCAACACAAAGAAAGTGGTATACAATACATTTAAATGCTGAATCACACAGCATTTTACCACATCCATCAGCCACAACATTAAATCACTGTGAGCAGTCTGTCGATCATAGACAACATTAACATTTTCAGCAGACTGTGCTACAGTGGTTCTTCTGTGGGATCAGACCAGACCATGTCAGAGCTGATTTAAATCACTCTCTGCTAGCAACACAGCAACTTCAACAACTGACTGTTTGCTTGACAGAGTCATTGTAACAAGACATGTCACCTGACAGTGGTTTTACTGCTATGGCTGATGAGCTTATTACACATTTTTTGGAGGAACAATAATCTCACTGGCTGAGTTAAATATCAATAAACAGAGCTGAACACAGTTGTAAGACTGAGCTAGAATAGACCTTGATCTAAAACTACTGGAGTCAACATGTCCTTGAGTCAACAATGCACTACCAGCAACATCCTGATTCACCCTGGTACTTCTGTCCTTCTTCTATCATGGCTTTGTAATAATCAATAATCAATGTAGTAAAATGTTGCTAAAACTAATATATTCTTTCCAATTTTCCAAGACTACCTAAAACCACAATAACCAGTTAACAATACACAGTGAGCTGTGAACATGTCCATGACTCTATCTAACTGGTGTAGTCATTCTGTGTTTGACATTTAACACAACCAGTTAAAGCATGGGTGCTCCAGGTTGTTCTATTTCATATGTATTAAGACTACTGCACATTAAATTGAGGTAACAAATGTGTGTTGGATATATAGAATTTGGACATAACAATTGAATCAAGTAATACTTCTAAATTTGCTATGGCTACCCCAATCTGTAAAGTATTTCCTACCAAAATATCAGCGTTTCCAAGGCAGGCTTTAAGCAATTTTCATGGCAACACAAGCAACATCACACAGTATAAGGTGAACTGAAATGAATGGCAGAATAGGAGTGAAAAAAGGTTACAGCAAAACTTATATTCATTAAAGGTGGTAGTAAGGTTATAGGTGGGGTCAGATCCACATACCAGGTGCTTTTTCCACAGGTGCTGACGCCGAAGCACCATAGTTTTCACAATCAGCATACAGGGTACACATGCAAGGGCAATCAGCACCAACAACACCTGGATCCCCATCTACAGATTTAAACAGAGAGAAGTTAACAAAGTGTTGGTGACGTGTAGCAGTGATCAGAGGAACCTAAATGATTCCTTTCCTATTTCTTTTCTTTCTTACTAGCAAAAAGGTCCTTGTTGAAGTGAAGTGAGAAATAGCTGCAGCATACTGTATTATCACTGTTAGATTATAACCATGCTAATAATAATTGATACTTTATTGATCCCCTTGGGGAAATTGTTGTTTGGACAGCACACCTGTGTCAGCGCTACTATGGGGTTTCAGTGTCTTGTCCAAGGACACCTTTTCATGTAGCTTGCCAGGACTGAGAATCAAACCGCTCACCCTTGGGTTGGAAGAAGACTGCTCTACCCACTGAGCTATCATGCCTATCATGCATAAAGTTGAAGCATAAGAGAAACTAATTAAAAAAATATATAGTGCATAAAAATGTAAAGTTAAATTATTTAGAAGTTATCATATCATCATCATCATGGCTGCCAATTCACTAGAAGGTATTTTAGATTTTAATATTTGTATGTTTAAGCAGTTAAGTAAGAAGGTAAGTAGGAAACTGTCACTAACTCAGGGGCTTTATTTGGGTCAATATAACAACTGACATTGTAACATCACTTACTCCAGGCAGAAATATTCTTTCTTGTATCTCAGTAATTGTAGTCCTGTTGCTCTCCTCACATATTAGCCATGACATTAGAGAGATTTCTGTTGTACTACAGCTGCTCTGATCACACATCAGACACATGGACTATTAATATTTCATCACTGTTGTGGCTCCCCTAAAACTGACTCATGTTTTAGTTTCCTTATTGAACAAGAGCTAATGCTAATGATCAAATCTCACAGTTCTTCATGTACAGGTAGTGTTCATCAGTCTGAAATGAGCAATTTACAATACATTTGTGCAGTTAGGAGAGTCTGGTGAATCATACTTGGATAGTCATACAACTCTCTTAGGCTAAGACAAAAATGTTCTTTCCTGAGGCCCAGTGTCTTGACAACAGCTGGACTTCAGAAAATACTAAATGACATTTATCTAATATTATGATGAGAAATGCTGATATGTTCTTTGATATAAATACAAATTCTCCTCTTTGTTGATGAATTTCATTGTGACTGACCGTCAATCACCATACGGAAACACTATTTTTAATCATCATCACAATATTAAAAACAGACAGCTAACTTCCTAAAACAGGCAGAGCTGGATGAGTTACTTACTAAGTGATATGTTGGCTACAACTAGACCTGTCTGGCTGCTCTGTGAATGAGACTGGGGCTAGGTGACCTTTTGGAGGACGCATCATTAGGTCCATTGTCTAATAAAATGAACATCTTTTTAACTTTCCCAGCTCTTTAAAGGGTAGGATGCCTCCATGTGAACCAACTGCAATGGATGGCATGAAGCTAGGCTTTTTAATGCCTCATTTGGAACTTCCTCCTCCACTGCATGGTAAAAAATGGCAAACTTTTTCTTGCCACATTGAGTAAGCTAGATAGAAAACATAGATCCCTGTCAGATCCAGCAGTGCTTTGCGGCTAACCTCTCGGAAAGAAAGTAACCCACAAGGAATGGACTTACTCTCTTGAGTTTGTTTGCTATGAGCTGCTGTGCACTTTTCTACCTGTGTTCAACCATATTAGAGGGAGGAGCTAAGGGAAGCAGAGGGGTAAGTGAGGGAGCACCTGTCCACTGTAGAGGGGTATGCTGGTGGGATCATTGTAGTTGAAGAGACACATGTTGATGAAGTGGATGAGCAGGCTGGGAGCTTCCTTGGACGTATGGGCATCATATGCTGTCCACTTGTAGAAGACCAGTAGCACAAGGTAACCAAACAGGCTCGACATGAAGACAATCTCTGGGATGAAGCCCAGAAAGATGTTCAGTGGCTTCTTGAAGTACCTGTAGCAATCAGACCAATAATCAATCATAATAAGACATGAGAGATATTGAGATAAGAATTCTCAATGCCAATACTAGTATCAGGATACTTGATGGACTTGCACTCATAATACTAATATTAATGCATGATATAGTATCATCATGGTGACTGAGTAAGAAAGTAGAGGAGATGACATTTCTGTGGTTTCAGTCTTCAGTCTTACTTAGACTGCTTCTTTCCTGTGATCATTTAGAATTAATTTCAATAATTAAACTTATCTAAATCTTCTATGTGTCTCTTAGACCCCACCCCTACTAGACTGTTCAAGGATGTTTTACCTTTGATTAGCACGTCTATATTAGAGCAGATAAATCTATCTCTACTAACAGGCTATGTACCA
>JAUYWH010000011.1:624242-634826 GCA_034779795.1 Ctenopoma multispine | reverse complement strand
GAAATAAAGTGGACAGATAGAGAAAAGGAGGAGAGGAGCTCAGTGTGATATGGGGTCCCCCAGCAGACTAAACCTATTTTTTCTCTGCTGAGTCTATTTCGGCAGTCATCCACCATTAGATATTGATAAATCTATGCACTCTCTTCAGTGCAGACAGCATAGAGTTTCAGACATTCTTTAGCAGATCTATTCAACTTGAGGTTAAAAAGACATCATAAAAAGAGGTAAGCAGACATCATAAGCATACACATTGTAGGCACAAACATATACAGGTACATCCTTTTTGTCTGCTGTCATATTCACCTCAGTAATGATTAATGAAACTGTATCTTATGTATGTATGTATGATTGTATGTATGTAACATTTTTCCTCCAGACCTGTCTGTCCCTATGTGAAAAAGTGGTTTTATATATATTTATACTTTACTTTACTTTACTTGGCAACATACAAGCAGAAGACACAAGTAATTACCATCTGGGTTCTGTAGAGCCCTGATAAGACCCAACTTGCCAAGAAGAAGAAACATGCTAGGAATTGTTAAGTGCTAGATAACTCTTTGTGTGTGTGTGTGTGTGTGTGTGTGTGTGTGTGTGTGTGTGTTTAAGACTCATTTATTTGACTTTACCTATAAGACCTTTAAGATAAGATAACCAAAATTTTTTGTAATTCAGTAATTATGATCTGATAATATCACTCTCTTCTTCACAAAGAGTACTTTACTTTTGGTGCCTTAAGTATTTCTTTAAACTAATACTTTTTGTACATTTACTTAGGTAACGTAAGGAATGCAGAATGTTTACTTGTAATAGAGTATTTCTAAAATGTGATATTGTGTATTACTTCTTACATTTCTGTTCATTGTGCACTTTTAGCAGTTTTATACTTAAATCTATCATTGCTGGGATGGAATGTGAAATTTTACAGTAAGACAGAACTCAATGATCGAAGGATCATTTTGTTTCCAATCTTGGCTTGTTTATGTCCCTTTCTTCAGACCTCCTTTTCCTTCTTGGTGCACTAATGCTCTGCATAGAAGTGGAAAAGCAGTGGAAACAGGAACAGCTTCTGCCTGGCATTCCTCTTTCTGCTGTGCCTGAGCTTGTATACAAGCAGATCAGTGCAGCTCTGGTCTAACTATTCTAAACCATGCTGATGGGACAAGGTTAGACCTGGTGGGTGGACCTTTGCTGTAGGTGGAGTCATGACGATGCTTGTGTGTGTGTGTGTATTCGGGGAGGAGAGGAGGAGGGGTTTAAAGAGAGGAGGAGAGTCCAGTGGAAAATGTGGGGCTGGGCAGAGAAAACCCTGCTAGCTGTAGCTTGACTGGAGGGTTTCTCTGTCTGGTGTGGCATTCACATCCCAACGCTTGTGTGGTAACATCCAGCATTGCTTTGCTTCCCTGCACACTGGCCTGATTCCAGGTAGGACAGACAGACTGAGAAGAAGAGAGACAAAGTGCACGTATGTGTGATACAGACAGATAAGTCCGTTTAGAAGACTGAGGGAAAAAGAGGTCTGGAGAAGAGAGGAAAAAAATTTGCAGGTGAGACATCATACAGGCAAAAAAGGAAACTAGAAGAAGCAATACTGATTAGTCAACCGTACACTGCAAATACACCAATATGGCAGCAATGGAAGCACTGGAATCCTCAAGTGGCCAGCTGGAACCTCAGACGCTCACTGAGATCTCGGACGACGAGGTCAACCTCCCACCCTCAGATGATGAAGATGATGCCCTTGCTACAGCCAAGAAAGAGCTGTCCTCCATGGGCGAAGAGGGGGATGCTGCTGAAGACAAGGATGAGGCGCTGAAGTTGGACCCACAGGCGAATGGCGTGATGGTGCTCTCTTTGCTTGACAAGATCATTGGGGCGGTGGACCAGATCCAGCAGACTCAGAGCGGGCTGGAGGCCAGGCAGCAGGAGATGGAACGTTCAGTTACCAGTATCCAGGGTGAGCTGACCAAACTGGCCAAGAGCCACAGCACCACGTCTAACAGCGTTAATAAGATGATGGAGAAGGTGCGCAAGGTGAGCGTCAACGTCAAGACCGTGAGGGCCACCCTGGAGAAACAAGGAGGTCAGATCAAGAAGCTGGAGAACAACGAGGCTGAGCTGCTCAAGAGACGTAACTTTAAAGTCATGATCTACCAGGTGGGATAGTATCTGAGTGTCTGATTCCATGCATCAGTGTGTGCTTTATCTGCTTGATGTTAAGGTTGTGTGTGTATATGTCACTCTTGGTTCAATGATGGGTGTGGCTCATGGACAGACCAAATCAGTGTTTAGCTTCTTGAATGTGAGTGAAAGTTGTGTCACTATCAAACTACTTTCCAAATGATTTTAGTAGCAGATTAATAGAAGTGAACAGGAAAAAGTTAGTTTGCCGGAGAAGGTACTCAATTAGCTGAGGTGCAGAGGATTTCAGGGAGTGGTTAAAGGTTACCTCAAAGTATTGCTGGCCTGCTGAAGTGGTGAGCTGTTCTGTGGCTCATCACTGACATCGTGACACCACAAACCCCACTCCCAAAGTAATGATGTTCCCAGGACAGATGATATTGAAAATAAAAAGGTACTTCTTACCTCTTACTTCTTTACGTACCACTGTATCATGAAGTCATTCACAGTTAGACAACATATTTATTGTACATTTGCTACTGTTTTATGTACATCATGTTGAAAGCGTACGCAAATGATAATCCTGCCTATAACCCAACTTTAACCAGTGTTTTACAGTATACACCTGCCCACACATACAATATATACCACTTTCCAGTATCAAATTGTGTCTGATTTTTTCTGTAAAATGGATAAATAAATAATTGCATGCGATGATAAAAAAGTGAGTAATGGAATCTAGTATAGCATCTGACCAGAATGTGCATATTAATATTAATATATTATTATTCATATATAATGTGCAATATTACATCCAACCAGATCAATGAGTGCACGAAGTGAACAACAAACAGTAACAAGTACAAAAGTAGTAGATTCATATTAAGAGACTTCTGATAAAAACTAAGTGACATGTAGAAAGCAGAGTATGTATAAACATTCAATTAAATATTAAATCTGTACTAAAAATCAAAAATATGATTCAATATACCTACATTCAAAAGCCACGTCTATGGAGACAACTACTAGGTTTTTTACTACTCACACTTATTATTCAGAGAAAACACGGCTTCCAGCTATTTTCCAGCTTGGTTTGTGCCACATTTCCAGAGGGTTCACAAATGGCCTTTTGTAAAATAGCATCTAAAAACAGAGAACAAACTCCAAGGAGCAGAGAGTGTCTATGTGAAACCACTGTCTAATCAACAAACATTAGTTTCAGCTTTTTATTAACCTTGGTGATCCTACTGGGGATATTGTGCTGTGTACCTGTGATTGCTATGCTACATCACTCCTGCCCCACCCCAGATAGTATCCACTGCTAGTGGCCTCCAGTTATTTTTCTTCCATAGCACACTATGTACAGGAGTAAAGAATGCAAGCCTTCACATGTGAGCCAAGCTGGATGCCCAAGTCATACGGAATCCATTCGGAAAGTCATTTCAGTCTTTCCTCCCTCTTTTTTTTTAAACAAAGATGGAAAATACCACAAGCAAGCTCAAGAAGTAGCAGAGAAGGCAGAGGCGTGGCAGAGATGAAGGGACAGGAGAGAGGAGAGCTCTAAAGGGCTCATGTTTCATTTGAAAAGATGAAGAGTGAGGTTTTTTTTTCCTTTGAGGAGACTTGAGGAGAGCCCTGTTTCCTTTTTTAGCCTGTGAGGCCACAGTGTGATGTGTAATAGCTTGCAGCTTTTTGCACAGTGGTGCAAGAACATTCAGAGTTTCCACCCTTAACTCAGACATCATGGATTGGACTGACCTCACTCTGTCTGTTTTCTCAGTTTCTGTCCAGGAGCTGACCAGAATTCAAACGAGAGCTCGGTCTTAAGCTGCCCAGAATGACTGTGAAAGTTTAAGTGTTAATCTAACATGCTTACACAATATATTTGGCTTACTTGTCTTGGCATATCACATTCTGTGTATAATGATCTGCAGATCAGCAGGGCAGAAGGGTTTATCTCCATCTTCATGCTGACTGAACTGTTCTTAGCCTGAAAGAATCTCAAATCAAAATTTATATTAGTTTATGATTAAGGTTTGAAGCTGGAGGCTGCACATGTCCAATACGATCTACTTAAAATAGCACGCAGTGAAAAAACAAAATTGCATGGATTTTGATAGTGTTATCCAAATGCTTGCACCCTGTGGCAAGAGAAACTCCCCCTGAAATGCCTATCTCTGGCTCCCTCACTAACTCAAAACACTGGCTTTGTTTACGGTTGCCAGCTATGACATAATGTCAGATTCATCTTCATTAAAAAAGGCAAACCACAATGCGTTGTGCTGTTTTCAATTTTCTCTGCTACTCTGTTGCCCTTCAAGGGCAGATTCTTTCAAAATCAGAAGTAAACAGAGAAAGACGCCAACAACACCCGCGGTGAACTGGAACACTGTTTATTTGGGTGCTGAGGACAATGTGTCAGCACTTAAATACTTGGCCTTTGCTGGGACTTATTAGCACTGGCAACTTATTGCTCTGTGCACAAACACTGTTTAAAGACTGTGGAGGTACAGAGGCACCAGTTGGACTGAGAGCATCATGGAAAGAAACAAAACAGACCAGGTTACTATTTTCATAATGCTGGGTTTGAAGGTTTATTTTTTTTACATATATTTTTACAATCAAACCAATATATCGATTAGGTGACCAACCCATATAACGGTATCACATCCTAGATCAGTATCAGTTGTATCGCTGTCCACCAGATACCACTGACAGATACATTGTATAATGTGCAGCACAGTATGTGCTTTGGTCATAACTCTTCAGTTATGAAATGTTAGTGATTATTATTTATGTATGTTGAAATATCCATATTTTCTACAGCTCATTTCAGTTATTTGTGCCCTCTTCAGATATGTACTCTTAAGTGTATTTACTTTCTGCATGTTGTTTGTCAGTGTCAGTGTGGCATGTGAGGCATTTTTAACAGTTTCATCAGTGAGAGCCAGATGTTCGTACTTTACTAATTTAATCAGCACTGTACAGAATAATTCAACTCAGTGCAATACATTTATTTACATAGCATCAAATCACAATAGAATCATCTAAAAGCACTTCATAAATAATGTCAAAAACATAAACGTATACAGAGGACAACCCAACAATCCCATTTCAGAAAGCACAGGGCAAAAGTGGAGAGAAAAAACTTACTTTAATGGAAGAAACCAGGCTCAGGGTGGGCGGCCATCTGCCTGGACTCGTTGAGGGTTAGTGAATATTGAAGAGAGAAAGGAGAGCAAACAGACATGCATGATCACAGAGAACAGAGAATATCGACAGCTTCCTCAAGCAGCTATACAGCAGGACCTGGCCCACACAGCCACCTCCCATGATGAGGACTGGAAGAAGGATAACATGTCCCAGAAATGCCTACAGTGATGCTACTCTAGAATCTGATACTCTAGAAAAAGATGCTATTAATATTTTCTTTGGGCTCCATTAGCAGAGAACCACCAGTATTACGGACGGTAATATGTTACGTAGAGAGCAGCTGAGCATTTGTGCAGTAGCTCTAACATGTGACATCAACCAATTAGTGACTGTAAAAAAAGAATAACACCTTGATGTGAATTGGAGGGCCCCAGTCCAATGAGGGTTCCTCAGTGATCATGATCTTGTTAATCACTGGGATCAAGTTCACTTCAAGGACACTGAATGCGATTCTATTCTGTCACATTTTGGGATTTTAGCAGCTGCTTCTAAGGGTCTTGCATGATAACAGAAGAAAAAGTGGCATCTTAAATTGTAACTACAATACTGGTAGTGAAACCTGTTTTCATCTCTTCTCCTTCAGACATTCCATTATGAAAGAAACATCAACATTCTCAGTCTCTGGGTAATAACCTCCTCCCCTGAGGAGTTGTGACCTAACATGAGGATATTTATAGGTCTGTGATACATGCAGTCTTACAAAAAGATACTGTTTTATCATCTCTTTGAGACATTTGTTTTCCAAACTGCTTCTCACTCTTCAGCTTGTGTGAGGTGGGACAATTGCTGGCCCCCCCAGTTTTCTACTTGTGTTGTTTTTGCTCTGAGGGAAAGCTCAGTGGCCTGGCACTCAGCTGGTAATAACAACACACTGATACTGAAGGCCAAGCTCACACAGGGAGGATCAGCACTAGCGTTTTGTGTTGGAGCATATTAGCCTAATGCAAGACTTAGTGACCTGATTCCATTCACCTCTGCATGAACATGTGTCTCTCTGGTTAAAGTTGAGTTTTACCATTAGAAGAATATTTTGGCATGACACAAGTCCGGTTATATTATATGTAGTTCTGGCACAAATCGGCCAAAAGCCAATATGAGGCAAACACAAACAACAGCCCATAAAGCCAGGTACATTGGAGCAGCCCAGGCTACTGTATGATGTGTAAGTGGGAGCTAATCAGAGGCAGCTCTGTCAGCACATCAGCTGGAGAGGACCATTTGTTTCACTGTCAGCACTAACAGCTGTCCTCCTCTGTGAGAGCGTGTGTGTCTTTGGCTCATTTAAGCCTGAATGTCGAGTAAGGCTGAGATTTACTCCCTTACATCTGTGTTCAGTTCTTTGACAACTGAGAACAGAGCTTGTAAGGCACTTACACGCTGAAATGTGACGAGTGCAGCAAGTGATGGAAAGAGTAGCTGCTCTAATCAGTACTTTTAAATTCACAAGTGATGTGTAACAGTGAAGGGTAGGTTAATACAAATCATTTCTGCTCTTTGAGATGCAGCAGGCAGCTGCGTCATTACCAACTATACCTGCAGCACTGCACTGGCATCATCTTTAGTTACAACACTTAAGAGCTCCACCCAAGGTTCTCAGACGGAGTCCTTATGGGTTGATTAGTTTCATTATGTCTTGCAGAGGTTAATAAATCTAAAAGCTGCTGCTCTGCCTGACAGTTTTAGTCTATTGCATCTTCTGTGTGGTGAGGTCTGATGACTCGTTGAGTGCCTTCATTCTTGTGAACCCCTGAATCTGCACACCTACATCAGAGACTGATGAACTGAGAGGAGCAGCATAGTGAGGATATGCGGCTTAATGACCCGAGGAGATTTCAGAATCACTGCTCGGAGGGTTTAATAATCCATGTAGCTGAATCAGAGTAAAAGGTAAACTGGAAGGAGAGGGGCTGTCCATCCAGTCTGTACAGGAAGTGGATGGGTGTGTTGCAATGAAGTACAGGAGCCATATTTAGACAGCTGATTCATAGCACAGGCATCCCCAGATCTCCACGTTAACCTCTGCTCGCTTCCTCCTCCTCATGTGGAACCAGTCACAGCCCTGTTCCTCCCTCCCTACAGCTCCTCCACCCACCAGGATAATTCACTCCACATCATGTCCTCCTCAACCCACGCCCTACATGCGTCCCCACTCCCTCACCACTCCTTTATTTTCCCTGCCTCTCTTTCTCTTTCAGCCTTTGTCTTTGATATTTGGTCACTTTTAATCCCTCCTCTAGATTTTATCGAGAGTTTGGAGATTTTCATGGTTTAAACTAGTAAATACTTCTTTTAGTTTGGACAGAAAGCCTTAATCACTGTTGATGTACTGGAACAGTTCCAGTGTGGCAGCGTTGTGCGGACACCCTTTAGAGTGCATTTCAACACAGTCACTGCCGTCAGCAGATCCACAGGCAGAGGCCAGTTCCAGTTTTTGTTTAGAATAAAACCTTCTGATGCTAACTTTCACCACTGACCAAGTGGAAGCCATTGTGGCAGTGTGCACCTTTTAAGGACTGGAGACCATGATAGTCCAGAAAACAGAGAGCTATTGTTTGAGTTGTGAGATGTTACCTCATCCAGATTTATAGAAGTCTGCCCTGGCTGATTATATACTACTCCAGAACAGAAAAGCCTGCACGTTTTTGCAGTCAGTCGTCAAAAACAAATATACGTATCTGCTGTCTGTGTGGGAGCTAGTTATCCTACCAATGGGCAGATAAACGAGCAGTGGGACACTGTGGCCTGCAGGTGCTTTTTTTACCTTTTATCCAGCGAAATCTTAAAATGTGCCCTTATACAACAATTTGTTGCACTACTGTTCTCCACTGAATTAAATTATCATATTGTATTAACTAAACGCATTTGGCTCACAGACCTTCATTGTGGAAACTCTAACTGTTTCAGAATGAAGCACTGGCTCCAGCCTAGCCCTCCAGCTGGTTTGGTGGAAAGGAGGGTCCCTTACGAGCTTCAAAATAATCATGACATTCCTCTCGGCCAAGAAAAACGGATCCAGAATGACACCTGGGTGTTTTCGTTCCTGGCTTCCTTATAATCATACAATCAAACTGTCACCACAAATGTCAGCTGTTCAGATAGATTTTTACATTGAACATTATTACAAACATATTAATTCCATTCAATTTAGAGATAGTCAATAAATATATATTTTTAATTTTTATCCCTTATCTTTCATCATATAAAACAAAAAAAAGCAGAAGTTTTATTCATACATACATACAAACATAGAACATACTCTTAATCCTCCCGGGTTCAAAGTGATCGATGATCTTACTAAATGATGGCTCACGAGCTGTCTTGCTGTCAGCTGGTGTCAGCGTGTCAGGGTTGTTTTAGTACTTGTCAAATGTAATATACTACATATAATTCTAAAAGTTGAGTAATAAAACAGTATCTTGTTACTTTTTTTGTTATTTTTGCATTACTCTCACAAAGAACTTCCATAAAATAAGATTTGGTTTATGTTCACATCAGCACACTGATAGTAAAACATTAGGCTTTGATTTTTAAAATACGAGCATGGGCAACTGCAGCACCGCACACCCACCCTTTATTATCCTATTAAAAATAATACAAAAACACATTGTTGTGCTATATTTTGCATTAATTAAATGAAATGTGCTAAATCACACAGTAAAATCATAACACAACACAACAATACAACTTAACATTTCTGCACATTTATCACAAACTCTTTGCTTTGTCCAAATCTCATAACATGAAAATATTTTGTAGTGCAAATCTCTTCCAGTGACTTAAACCTTCTTTCTGATCCTGATCACCTTTAATCGTTCAACATTATCTAAAAGCCAATTCTAAGTTCTGTAAACAGGGTTTTTCTATGTTTCTAACATCAACTGATTTTAACCCCAAACTAAAAATTTGATTAAATTAAAAAGTGCAAGCTGCAACAACAACTAACTCATTTTAATCTATTTGAAAGATAAACTTCACATCAAGTGTACTACAGCAATGTTCTACTTAAGGTGTCTACAAATTAGGTATTCTGAATGCTTTACCCTGAAAGATTTAAATCAGACCTGTAGTCCACATTTCAGCAGCAGCCTGGGAGTGATCAGGCACTCAGTAATGTTTTCTTTGTAAAATGATGAAGAGTGCACCCCTTCTTCTCTCACAGGTCCGTCCAGGTCCATATATGGACATGTGAGCCAGAAATGTTCCCAACTCAGTTTACAGGCCGATTGTGTCTAACATTGTTTCAGCTGGGAGCAGGGTTTTTTTTGAAAGAGGATTTTTGGCTTTTGTACAGTACGTACAGGTGGTGCGCATGTCAGGCAAGACAAGACACTGACAGGAGCTCGCTGATAAATTAGGTACAACCGGTAAGAAAGAGGGAGACAAGGATAGAGAGACAATACAGGAAACAGAGAAGACACAGAAAGAGAAGAGAGAAGGGAGAGCCATCTAAAAATAGCAACTATCACATACTTGTCTGATTGTGAGATGGAAAGGCCCTTTAGGAGATTGTGTTCCTGTTTGGTGTTGAAGATCCAAGGTCAAGTCCAGGCAACTGGTGTTGACACTCACATCATATCAGCTTGTTTGTGACATTCAGATATATCAATCTTATCTGTATGGACTACTTGATGTACCAGCAGTATAATATTACTTAGTTATAGGTCACCGACATTTTGAAAATGCTCAGAGCCTAGCACACAATCACTGTAGTTGTGTGACTAAAATATAGTAAATATATATTAGATTATACAGATGGGAGAGTCATATTACAAGTTAAAAACTCACATTAGACACATTAGACTGCTTATTCTTTCGCACACTGGTTCTTCCAAATGGAGCAGTTTAGGGTTTCAGTTCAACTGCGCTTCTTTCACATGTTTATAGAGTTGATTGCTTCCGTATAACACAACATCATCATCAGATGATGTTGATCAGATCTGCTGATATCGTTACAGGAAGAACCTTTCAAATCCTCATCTTAACCCAAATCAATTTATTTCTGAGCAGAAGCTTTTCCATGAGTCAGACGTGAATGACTCATAGTCCAAAGCTGTGGTTATTAAAAACAGTAATTTGTTTTCTCATATGATCCACTCTGTCATGTGATTCCGGCTTTGACTCCTCTGGATTATTAACCCTGAACAGAGGGACATTTGTAAAAGTCACACTATCTTCTATTTTACTTTACTTTACTTTACTTTAGTTCATTTGGCAGACGCTTTTATCCAAAGCGACTTACAAGGAGACACAAGC
>JAUYWH010000011.1:594743-616560 GCA_034779795.1 Ctenopoma multispine | reverse complement strand
ACACACACACACACACACACACACACACACACACACACACACACACACACACACACACACACACACACACATAGACATACATAGACATACACACACATATCAGGTTTATGGAGTAAATTTGTACTATATTACTGCATTATCATGTGAACAGGCACATTCTACAAGCCCCAAATGCTTTAAATGTTTAAAATGTTCAGCTCCAGTTAAGCCAGGTAGACAATACATTTATTAATCCCACAATTGGTTGTTCCAGATTAGCAGATCTGATTTCTGCCAGATGACTTGTTTGATTTTGATATTATTATCATTACCCAAGGAAGTTGCCTTTCTCTTTTGACAAATTCACATTGTTGTCACTGTAGTGTGAATGTAAAGTTGCTGTTCTGATTAATTTTAAATGTTTATGTGAGTTCAAAGGAAAACCCAAGTCAAATTCCTTGTACACAAACAAGTAAAAGAATGGGATTCTAGCTTGACGTAATGTTTTGGGATGTCACCACATGTCAGATGTGAAATGTAGCGTTATTACTAGATCTCAGTTACAAATTGACATATATTGCTGCACATGCATTTTCCTCTGCACGTACAGCTGTCAAGTAAGGACAAGCCCTACATCATAATGATTCCTTTATCTTAGCAGTATCGTTAGTGAACTTATGTACACTATTTGTATTTTGCTAGAGAGATATAAAAATTGTGATGGACTGGCGATCTGTCCGAGCTGTACCCCGCCTCTGGCCCGAAGACAGCTGGGATAGGCTCCAGCACCCCCCGCAACCCGAATTCGGATTAAGCGGTAGATAATGGATGGAAGGATGGATATAAAAATTGTATTCAGTTTGTGCATGCATACATAGTGGATGGTGGGTCGTTAGAGGGAAAAAGCCAAAGTAAAAGCACTGTAAACACCTTTCAGATGAATCACTTTTCCAGTACCCATGAGTCACTGCAGCAATCGGACCGATAAAGAAAGAAAGAAAGAAAAAATCCAATGCACTGTTCTACAGGCCCACATTGTGATGAAGCAAATCATGAGAAGACTACTCCCATTACACACACACACACGTTATTCAGTGTGTTTTGCAACTAATTTCCCTCCCAACTGTCATTTTGTAATTTTGTAATTTGCAAGCCACATATGGAAATCACCTCCTTGTGTATGTTTTGCAAGAGTTACAAAAAGTAATCTTACTGCCACACACACACACACACACACACACACACACACACACACACACACACACACACACACACACACACACACACACACACAAAAACTTACTTACCTCATTTGTCTATTTTCCATGGCCCTGAGTGTACCTTCCTGCCTTTGCTGCAGTAGCCTCATGGAGAACAATGTGCCATTAAATTAGGAGGGTCAGGAAGTCAACACACTCAGGCGAATGCCTGAACGTCCCAGTACACTCTTTCCGTAGACTTTAGACACACACATGCACACAGCACATAATTCCCTCTCGCTTCTATTGAATCATTCTTAGCCTGTGACCTCCTACACTTACGGCCTACAGACTTGGGTTTCCCAGGCTCACACTGTATGCATGTTCAGTCTCCTCAAAGATAAGACCACAGTCTAGGTACACCTGATTTTAAAGCATTTCTCTGTGGTCAGGGGCAGCCATGTAGTGATGATTTGAGTGTATGTTATTTAGCAATCTCTCGACATATCTGAGAAAAGGCTGCCTTATCCACTAAGCAAAGCAGCAGCTGCTCCATAGAAGACCCCAAGAGCCCCTATAAGATCTGCGCTTAGTGCCAGTCAGTTGGTCTTGTAGTAGTAGTAGTAGTAGGTACAGGGGTCAACAGGACCCCAAAGCTAGTCATTACATCACCCCATTAGCTACTTAGGCTGGGTGTTTAGGAAGGTCAAGTTTGTCACAATTATTATAATTCCACCTTGACACTGGTAGCAATGAAACATGGCTCTCACAAAGCTTGATTTATGCTTCTGCATTAAATCTATGTAGATCCTATGCTGTAGGGTCCACAGATACTTAGAGTCCATTCGATGCAGAAGCATAAACCAAATGTAAGACTTTATCTTGTTGCCTGCTGAACATTACTCTTTTACCACCATCGCATTAAAATGTCTGTATCCTGTGAACAGACTGTGAACTGTTCTATTAGGTTAAAATAGGAAACTCCATTCTAACCTTAAAGAAGACTTGTCAGGGACTTGTTGTTTGAGCAATTCACAACACCCACCGTGTTGTCTGTGATATCAAAACCACATGTACTAAATCGTATTGAGGCAGGTACAGTATTTTCCAGCATCACTGCCTCCCAGCACAGCTGCTCATCCAAGGTCAAGTTTACCCAAGATACTGCAGTACAATACTTTCATAAAATCTCCATCACACTAAATAGCATCAGAACACAATAGCTACCCCTCAAACACACGCACACACGCTTGACTCTCATATGTCCACCTTCCAGCCAGCACTTTGATGCTATCATCTTCCTGCTGAGCAGATGGTTTTCCAGGACTCTGAAGAATCAGCCCACTTGCGCTATTACTCGATTCATACGACAGCAGAAAAATATCTCCCCTTTCCACACCTTCCCCCCGCCCTTCCCCGGTGGTCTTATGTCCTGGCTCTGCTGTGTTCCTGTTTTGACCATAAAAGCAGTGTAGAGGGAGAGGAAAAGACAATACACACAAGTTCTGGCCTTCATGCAGACATTCAGGAGCCCAATTGGATGAAGATTTGCTGTGATGGAAAGAGGAAGACCCCCACCCCTTCTTTACATACCTTCATTAACAAGAAGAAGAGAGAAAGGGAAAGGGCCTGCTCAAAGAATACAAAAAAAAACAGGGAAAGGTAAACAAAGGTGTGTAGGAGAGGGAAAGGCTAGGAAAATGGAGGAAGAGATAGATGGAAGAGTGCAGCACGCAATGCTTTATCAGGGTGGGCTAGGGTGAAATGAAGTCAGCCATACTTACTTGTGTCTTGTATGTAGTACTCTGGACATTAGGTGTAAAAACTGTGTTATGCAACCCAAACGAATGGCTTAAGAGGCTGCAAAGGTCATTTCATCCTGATTGATTGATTTGAGAATTGACTTGGGACTAGCCAACACAACTGAGTTTTGTCTTGCAAAACAGTGACTGGTTTCCATATGCATAGTCAGGTATAGCCAGCCATAGCCACACACCCTCAACATACTTTCAGTTTTAACATACTTTCAAACTACAGCAAGTAGTGAGAAAAATGATAAACTAGAACACAGCCTTGTTTCACAGTTATATGATTGCTCAAACCTGTGTCAGCAGGTGATGTAGTGTGTCAGATTCAGAGCATGTGTCAGCTTGTAGAGGAAAACACATTTAGACCCAAAACCTCATCCTAAAGCTATCTCCTCCCCTATCCAGACAGTGTGTTTATGTGTGTGTGTACAGTCTGTTTGAAGACTGAAATTGTGTTACATTACACTTCAACAATTTGCTCCCACAGAAACTCACATAATTTCCATTTCCATTTTCCACTCCTTTGTGTCTGAGACAGTTATGTTTTCCTTGTCATGTCTTTCCTCTGGTATGACATACATGAGTGAACACTGGAGTCTCATAATGTCAGCCTTCATCTCTATAGGCTGGCCTCTAATGCTTCTATTGTATAGCAAATCCTCACTAGTGAGTCATGCTCTTCACTTTAGGTTACTGTGCACATAGAAAAAACACAGAATTCTAAACATACTGAATCTTAAGCTAACCTAAATGACTGCACTTATCTTAAACTTCTTATAAACTTGCTGCAATTTGAAAATTAATCTTAAAGTAATAGCAATAATCAACATTTTTATGGATAAAATGACTATATATAACAAACGCTGAGCCTGCTGTTCCCTTAACCTGTTTATACATCTTCTCAGCATCACTGATTTCATGGCCTCTATCATTAACGTTGTGACCAAATCAAACCAAATACAGAAGATAAGGCACATCGGGCTTACATGTCCAGGAGGACACAAGCACAATTTCAAATGAAAACTAATGTTGCTCTGTCACTGCTGGATGTGCAGATAAGCAACTGTGGTCCAACATATTAGCCATATTCAAGCTAAAAACCTGTACGTCAATGCAACCCTTGTTGGTCAATGTTATGTTTGCAACTTGTATTAATAGTCTATGTTGTCTTCTCCACAGGATGAAGTGAAGGTTCCCTCAAAACTCAGTATCTCTAAATCCCTGAAGGTGTCTGAGTCTGTGTCAGGAAGCAGAGGAGGCAGCCTACTAGAGCTTAAGGAAGCAGTGGAGGAAGGTGGAGAGGATGGAGAAGGTGAGAAGGTGGACAAACCTCACGTAGACCTCTCGTCCGATGAGGAAGGGGTAGAGATTGAAGAGACCATTGAGGAGTCTCGTGCCGAACGCATCAAGCGCAGCAGCCTGCAGCGTGTGCAGACCCTGAAGACAGTCTTCTCAAAAGAGAAGATGGATAAAACCAGGGCAAAGACCAAAGAGAACCTTGAGAAGACCAGACAGAAAACAAAGGAGAATTTAGAGAAGACAAAGCAAAAGACAAAGGAAAACCTGGAGAAGACCAGGCAGAGAACCAAGGAGAATTTAGAGAAGACCAAGCAGAAAACTAAGGAGAACCTGGAGAAGACCCGCCACAATATTGAAAAGAAGATGGGGAAGCTTGGAACACGAATGAGCGTCAACCCTGAGCGTAAACAGAAGCTCCAGACATCCCGTGACAAAATGAAGAAAGCCTTCACACCAGACCATGTTGTTTATGCCCGATCAAAGACTGCCGTGTATAAAGTCCCCCCCTTCACCTTTCATGTCAAGAAAATCCGCGAAGGTTCCGTCGAGGTAGTCCAAGGCACTGAGATGGTGGAAGTGTCCCAAGATGCTGATCCCTACAGCGGGGTGGACACCGCAGGGGAGGAGGGCGCAGTGGAGGTTGAGATGGAGATGATGAATGGGGGAGGGGATGAGGAAGAGGCTGAGGAGGATGAAGAAGAGGACTGTCACGATGTCCTAGAGGAGAATGAAGACAGAGATAGAGACAGCGATTAGATTACGAGATCCAAAACATCCTTCGCACCAACCATGAGGTTTTGTAAAAACTAAACAAATTCTGTGGATTGAGAAGATTGCACAAGAAAATTTACAGGTGAACCACAACTGGGGTCTCATTTTCTTTATTTTGGTCATAATTCCTTAATCTTAAGGTTTTACTCACCAAAGTCATTGTTGACATATGCCATCAATTGGGGATCGCTAATGGTTTGATGAGTTATTCAGGCAGTCACACAGGTGGTTCGCCAGCCAATATTTGTACAGTATCCAAACCAACCAAAATGTCTGTAATAACCCTTTATTTCACTGTGTACAAGCAGAACTATAATAAGTATTGTAGCTCAAAGCTGAACCAGTAGGTTGGTAATTTTTTACTTTGTTTTCTCTTCAGAACAATTTTGGTTAAACTATGGGTTCAATCCTGTCTGTTTGTCTGACTGCTCATTTGTCTTAACTTAGGAGTTTTGTAAGATGGTAATATGTCAGTGTTTTGTTTACAGTTTCTGAACTGCCCATAAGTGGCAAATATATCACCAAAGAGCAAAGTCCAGGCAGTGTTCTAGCTTACAAACCCTGTGCATCTGGCACAATGAGTGGGTGGAACGGTGAGTTGGCGGGTGCCTTGTTTACAGGACTCAATACCTTAGTCAATATCATGTCTTTATCAGCAATAGGAATATAATGAAAATAAGACCCGAGTTGGAAAAAACACAATTGCCATTTAACAACTTTTGTGTTACTGTGGTTTTGCCGACAGGTTGTGTGCATAAAAATGATAATTAGGAGTTTGATAAACTTTTTTTCCATATTTACAACAGCATTTCAAAGGGTGTTTAGAGTCCATTTGTGTTAGGATGAACGAGTGTCACGATTAAAGGACTTAGAGGAGAGTTCACCATAATTTCCATTTTAAAAAAAGTTTCATTTTTTATTACCTGTTTTAAATCCAGACTAGACTAACGTCTCACAACTAATGGGATGAGAATGGTGAACCAATAAATTCCAGTCTGTAATTTTTGAAACAAGGAAATAATCTCATTATCATGAATAAAGTAATTATGTTGCAGATTCCCAAAAGGCAAATTAGCCAAAAACTGAGATATTCATGCTACACAGAAATCCCTTTTCCTTCAGAAATGATACACAATGATATCTATTCTTACCGTCCCCTTTGTTGTTTAAACACTGACGTATAATCTTACTTTGCTATAAATATCTTTTACTGATCTGTTGTAACATCTAGATTTTAATAAACTCACATGTAAATATCAGATCATTCTATATGTGATAACACTTTATTCGAGGCTGATGTCATCTTCTATTCATTAATGACAGAACGTAGACTAACTGAAGCCTTTTCTACAAAAATACACTTTACACTTTACTGTCAGTGCACCCAAAGAATAACCCAGACCCAATACAATGAAGGTCTGTGAAACAGGGTCCATACAGGTCCATCACATTTCACTTTAATCCTCTTTTATGAGAATATTAAAAACCTGTCATCTTTTATTTGAAGTTGTGTTTCAGTTTAGACTGATACCGACACTGTAGACTCTTGGGACCTGTCTATTCACAGGGCTTGAGGACACTATGTGTCATTGCTGCAGTCTTACACTGACCTCTAGTGTCAGTCATCTCACTATGGCTTTCTCAGCATTTCACCAGATCTTCCAACTGAATGTAGACATTACCAGATAGCTTTTCCTCTACTGTCCACATTTATGTGTTTGTAAGAAGATGTATAAATGTGTGTTGTATCTTCACCACTCCTACTGGTATTTTGAGAGTGCCTTGCAAGAATGAATTAATGAATGAATGTGTTTCATCCTTGAATTCTTTTTGCAAATTCATGTTAAATTTTGCATCCATCTATGCACTTACTCCAGCCAGGAAAGTGGGGGCTGGAACCTCTCTGTGTCTTTTGGACACCCTGAACAGGCCACGGCAGTCTGTCAGAGAGATAACACAGAAACAGACATATAATTCATTTGTGAATTCAAATGTAGTAGAACATACAGTACAGCTGTGGGAATAAAAATACTTGGAAAGAAACCACATTGCCACAGTATTTATACTGTTAAACTTTAGCTTCTAGTGCAGACACGTCTTTTTTTTTGTGTGTATAATGTGAATCACTGCCAACGCAAATCACAGTGCATTTTGATTTTATTCACCAGAAAGCTTTTTGCTGCCTGCATTTCTTCTGCATTTAGAACAGCTTCTTGAGTTAAATGTTTTCAGTGTTTGCATATATTCCATGGTGCAACAGAGAATACTGGCACTCCTACATATAAGTGAAGATAAAATATTCTAGCTTTTTCTTGCACAGTTGTGGTAGATATTCAGTGGTTAAATCCTCAATCATTTAAAGTAGATTAACAAAGCCATGTGTGTCAAAGCTGTAACAATGTGTAGCTGTACTGAGGCCTTTGACAGAAGATGAAAAGTAGCTGACACTTAACTATTTCCTTGCTTTTCTGTCCTGAACTGAGCTGATTTCTGTATAATGTTTCATTGCTTAACCACTAATAATTGAATTAATAAAAGCTATATGGTTCACAATTTCTGTGTTTTTATTGAGTGATAGGAAAACAAATTACACACAAACTGCTCATTACAAAATGTATTTACAGAAGCTGAATGTAAGCACTTGCTCATAGAAACACTGGTACAATGTTATTTTGTATTTATTGTCACTATGAAAGTGTTTTCATCAATCATAAATCTTTATTTCCACATTATGTCCAACTCTAAAAATGATGCCTGTGAGCAGTAGGTGTTTAGTTTTAAAGAGTATTACCCACAACCCAAACCCAATATACAGTATATTATATCACATCATCTGTGCTGTAAAAAGTAAAAACCTTAATTTAATGGCCATATGTATGTGCGTGAATAAAGTGTTACACTGAAACAGATTTCTGTTTGACACACAATTGGGTGCGGGCTGGAGGTGCGGTTAAAAGCGGAAATAGGAGAGCTGAAGGGCTGCACTAAGCTGTCTGAAGTTAGTATGGATACTACCGGAAATGCAGGGTTTCTGGATGAAAAACGTCGAATTTCTGCTGGAGTTAATGGACGAAAACACCAACAAAATGTATTTGTGAAACGTATTATATACACAGTAAACTACAACAAACGTCACGGGCCAATAAACTATTATATTATACTGTTATCCATATCACTGTGGTTTAATGTTTTTATTTTGAAATTGTTAAGCGGAAGTTGTGTTTAATATTAATTCTTGATTTGATGCTGGTCAACAACAACAACTGCTTAACCAGAAACGAGCAGGCGATAAAATAGTTGGCGATGTGATATTTAAGTCGCATCAACTAACCTGTGTCAGGTTTAAAGGTTCTGCGTGTCCATGGTGTTGCCGTAAGCTGTGCTGTAGCCTCTTCAAAGGTGAGTTAAACGCGTAGCTGCTAACTGGGCTACTTGTGGCGCATGAACGTGAAGTTTCGGTTGAGCGCTGTAACGTAACGAAACAGTATCAGTGAGTCTTCCCCTGAGCTAGCTAGTGGAGCAGCTTCCTCTCGTTAGCTGCTAACGTTAAGCTGCTTCGTCTGGCTCAATAACAAATGTAATGTAAATTCACCAGCTTTGTCACTCAGCATTTGTACATGTGTGCTGAGCAATATTCAGGCAGCCATTTCCAAGATTGCTTATTAAAAACGGTTTGACAACGAATCAGCCTCGGTGTACAGTGGTGTTAGCAAGCTAAGCTATTTTTGAAACTTACTGAGAGACCTGTGGAGGATGAAAGCGGAACAGTTACCTATGCCTGTGTACTAAACGTTTACTAATGACTTCTCATGGCAAAATGACATGCTTTTAAAAAGAATGTCTTTTAGTCAGAAGTGTGTTTGACTAAACCTACTCAAGAATCTTTATCTGTGGATCCATAGTTAGACAAGTACAACACGAAGTGGAATGTAAATTGAGCACGTAGTTACACTTACAACCCAGTAAATCCGTAATTAGTGTGAGAAACGTTATATCATAGAAAACCTTTTTTAGTTCTGACAGTTGCAACAACTTTGCAAATATAAATGTGGAACCCTCATTCTTTTAAAACCTCTAACCTATTTGTTAGATGGGCAAGGTGGACAGAAAGAGTGTGTGTGTTTGTTGTAGGGGGTGGAACTGGAAGAGCAAGGTGGTGCTCGTTTTAGGCTGTTACAGAAAACGTAGATAATGGTAGCATCACTATGTTCACTTAAGAACTTTGTGTTCTTGATTGAATTTTCTTTGCCCTTCCGCAAACACAAGGCAGATCACTTTTAAATGTTGCTGAGATAACTTGCAAATTTCCCCTTTGTGGTCATGTTATCTTAAATTAATTAAAATACCTGTGCTATTGCATCACTGTGTCAAGTGAAAGAGGAAGTTTTTGAGAAGTACGCTGAGGGTGAATCTGTGCTATGATGAATCAGGTACAGTTTTGGAGTAAGTTTTTATCAAAAGTGATCTAAAGACTGGAATAGAAACATTTACTCCCTTTGGATCTGCTCACTCTGCTTACTTTAACCAGAAGGCGTTCATTTGACTGTAAAATGTACCATCTCACGCATTTGTCTTGATAGAACTTTGTGATAACACTTTCTCTTGCTCTACTCTTTTGAGCTCCTTTGATCTCCACGTTGTTTCAGCTTCTTCTGTTTTATCTATCATTCTTGTGCTTTCACAGGAGCACCATGGCAATGTGGATCCAGGCCCAGCAGCTGCAGGGTGAGGCGTTGCACCAGATGCAGGCGCTGTACGGCCAGCACTTCCCCATCGAGGTGCGGCATTATCTGGCCCAGTGGATTGAGAGCCAGCTCTGGTATGGAAGACCAGATTTATTACTCTTCCAGTATACAAACTGGTGTTCTTGTGGGTTAGAACAGCAGTTTGTATACAAGCTGCCTTTAGCTCAATTTTGTCTTTTAGTTTCTAAGATAGTGCAGTACATACAGTAGTTTCATCACTTGTTATTATATCACTTGTTAATTATCTACACTGCCATAGACATAAGGCTAACCCTGATATTTAATCTGATATTTACATCTGTGACTTATTATTGGCCAGATTCTGACTTAACACCACGTTCGTACCCTTTCTTGAGTGCAAAGGAGGGGATGTGGCTGTACACACTGTGATGCCCACACTTGGTCCCTTTGATGATGTGCAATTGTTTATTGAACTGCTGTTGCTGTCATCAGTCTCTCAGACTTTGTTTTGCTGCCACTGTCCTTCTTAACAACAAATGTGTATAGATAAGTATTAAAGGGGTTTTTAGGTTGATTGTGATTTGTAAAAGCAACGTTACATATAGTCAAACATGCAGTTGTATTAGTGTCATCATTTTTTAAGTGTGTTTTGGCATTTAGGCAAGTGTAAAGTTTTCGCATGGGTTTTAAATAAAGTTTAATGAATGAGACACACTGAGCACATTTCACCTACCCATGTAAAAAAACGTAAGTTTGTTGTTTCTGCAGTTCCTTTTGTCTGGTGTGTAGTCGCACTCAGGTGTGCACCAAAACAACCACACAGAGACCCCCCATAAAGAGGTTGTCTCGATCCTAATCTGGATTTGTGAACTCTGGTGTGGCCCTTGTCGCAAGAAAGCATACCTATCCAAAACAGGACCAAGAGCTATCAATCTCATGTTATTAGAGCATGAGATTATATGTAGATTTTAATTAATTTCATTTGTACACATAAAGCATCGTGCAGGATGAATCGCAGACAAATGTGGGGTCACGAGAAGGGGCAGTGCCAGACATCTGGTAAATAACTATGTAAGTGGTGTAACATAATAAACAATCAGCATGGGGACAACGAACCCGCATTAACAACCCGCACCCGGCCGACCCCGGGAATCGAACCCGGGTCCTCCTGTGAGGCGACCGTGCTAACCACTACACCACCGTGCCGCTCCGCATTAACATACATTGTGTAATTATCTCTCGTATGTCACAGAAACATGCAGTAGTCCACAACAAAGGACCTACTTCCTCTACTTACTTACACAGACACATCTGACGAATAAGCAGAGGGTGATGTGATGCAGTCTGGTAAACTGGATTTTTCTCTGTGTGAAAGGAAACTGAACTAAGGGGAAATGCTACAAGTCTACAAAGTGATGTAGACCAGAGCAAACATACTAAGGTGTGAAAACACCCTTCATTGTGTTTCACAGGGATTCAGTGGAGTTGGACAACCCAGCAGAGGAGGCCAAAGCCAAGCGTCTGCTAGACAACCTAGTGGCCGAGCTGCAGAGGAAGGCCCAGCTTCAGGGAGGAGAGGATGGCTTTCTGCTTAAGATCAAGCTAGGCCACTATGCCAGCCAGCTCAAGGTAATGGTAGGCAACTGAAAGACAAAGAGCGGCCTGCACACAATCCTTGTTTTACCAGACACTGGAACATTATGTCCTTTGGTGCAGTTAATGTCACACAGGTCTCGTGTCATTGTGTCATAAGGCTGTAGTAAGGCATCTGTTCTCCTTATTATAGCTGTTTTCAGACAAGTGCTGGTTAACTTGGATTTATCTAGACATTATCTGGAGAAGCTGTACGTGAGAATGCAGATGTTCAGGCAGCTGTCCCAGATTTACCAGACTTTCTTATTATCCAGCTCCCTGGAACAGCAGTCGGTTTAATGTCAGACAATGTTTTCACGGACCGGTCTTTAAGGTGTGGCGGATAAATACAACATAAAATAATACGATTGGTATTCTCTAAATATAATAATAAATGTGAATCCACTGTGTATGCAACTTTATTAGCAGCGTCCTCGTAACATCGCGCCAACATCATAACATGAGTAATGGCCTCTCAGCCCCACACTCTCTGGGCATTATGGTAAAGGTTAAGCATGCCTTCAACACAAGATACACCACAAAAACAAATATGCTAGCTTGGGGGTTACAATTTAGTGGTAATACATTATCTGTTACCGGTCGGAGCAGCAGGTAGCGGATGTAGGTAAGACATGTGACCGAGGCAAGCATCTTGACATGCATCAAGAGTGAGTCATAGACAGATGTGGCGGAGAGACACCGGCAATTGTCTAAAATAAAACATTATTCAGAATCAGATAACAAATAAAACGGAAATAATGTAAGTTTTGTATTTTTTCTGTGCTGCCCGGCACCAATTGGCCCGAGTACACAGTCTCTGTAATGTCTGATTGAGCCCGTGCATGGATACAGCAGGTCTTTGTCTGACAAATTTAATGCAGGTGAGCACTAAATATCTAGATCATAATCCTATATTAATCATGTTCTATGATTGCTTGAGGCCATGGTCTGTTCAGGCCGAAGTAAAATTTTTAATGAGATATGTTAGATTAATGAAAATTAATAAGGTATTTCTGTGTTGTGAAGTTGATTGTAAAAATGGGTAAATTGGTTTATTTGATATAATTTCTTAATTTCTCTATATCTTCTTGGCTGTTGGCTACTGGCTATTGTTTGAAACCTACCAACAACCAGTCATTATCAGCATGTTATGACTTTCTTCATTCCATACAGTCAAGTCAGCATAATGTCCATCATAAGTTGATGTACTAAGATGTTTGAGAAATTACCAAGGAAGGAAAGGTAGGTAGAGAAGAATGTGTGTGCGAGTGTACGACTCATATGGGTTTTTCACTGACTGATGCCAATCTTTAAAAAAAACAGGGAGGCCAAATATGTTATTTTTATTTTAAGTTTTCTCTAGCACATAGATTACAACTCACTGAACTTTAATGAGATTATAGTGAATTATGAAAGTGTGTTAGTGTGTTTGAAGAGTTTGGAAACACTGATGACCTAGACTTTGTACTGTCCCGGAATGCCTCATCAGTGCTGCTGCAGTGAGACATGGTCACAAATTCTGTGCATGCTCCTGTGTGTGGTAACTGCACTTATGACAAGAAGAGCTTAAATAGTTGATGACAGAGAGATTTCATATAGTTTGCAGGAGTTTTTACGATTTGTAGTAAAAAATTTAATTTTTTACTAATTTCACTCGCTGCTCTGTTCATGTGCTAATAAAATGCTACCCGGTGAGTCACTCACAATGATGCACCCAAGTAACTTTTCATTTTTTTGTGTAATATTCAGCTGCATATGCGCATGAAAGTCTGCTTATGTATCTGTCGTTATTACATTGCTTGAGGAAGGACAACAACATTTGTGCATTTTACTGTATATTGGCCTTTATTTATTCATCAAATCTGAATCCTTTGAAATGCTTTTGTAGTACTTTGTTTCCTGAGGGGCATCTGTTAAAAAGATGACTCATTAAAAAGATAACTAATTTCACAGTAGTAAGTTTGTGTGTACAATATAACAATGTAACATATAAACTGACACAAAAAAAGTTTTGTTAATTTTACCAGACAAACATGACAATATTATCTAATAATATCATCTAGTATGCTCCGAAAGATCAGCAATTTACTTAATAATATTTCTCACTTTTTATTGTTTATACTGAAAAATCAGTGTTCATATATGTTTTGAAGACTTATGACGATTTTAGGCTCTGCCAAATTTGATGTAGTGTATATGTTGCTTTGTACTCAAAATTATCTCACAATTAGTTTTATGTATACATCATAAAAAGTTCTGTAAAGTGTTGTGAAAATTCAACTTAAATCAAATTAACAACAGGAAGAAAGTATGTGCACAAGTGTGTTTAACAGTAAATTTTAAATTACAGACATGGACAAAGTTGTTGGTACACTTCGGTCAATGAAAGAAAAACTGGTAACAGAAATAACTTTAATCTGACAAAAGTAATAATAAATAAAAATTCTATTAATGTTAACCAGTGAAGGTCAGACATTGCTTTTCAACCATGCTTCAACTGAATTATTAAAAAAAATAAACTCATGGAACAGACCTGGAAAAAAATGATGGTACCCCTAGAAAAGACTGAAAATAATGTGTTCAAAGGGATATGTTAATTTAAGGTGTATCCACTAATTAGCATCACAGGTGTCTACAATCTTGTAATCAGTGAGTGGGCCTATATATAGGGCTCCAGGTAGTCACTGTGTTGTTTGGTGACACGGTGTGTACCACACTCAACACGGACCAGAGGAAGTGAAGGAAAGAGTTATCTCAGGTAGATTAGAAAGAAAATTATAGACAAGCATGTTAAAGGTAAAGGCTATAAGAGCATCTCTAAGCAGCTAGATGTTCCTGTGACTACAGTTGCACATATTATTCAGAAATTTAAGATCCATGGGACTGTAGCCAACCTCCCTGGATGTGGCCGCAAGAGGAAAATTGATGACAAATCAAAGAGAGGGATAATCTGAATGGTAAGAAAAGAGCCCAGAAAGACTTCTAAAGAGATCCAAGGTGAACTTCATGCTCAAGGAACATCAGTGTCAGATCGCACCATCCGTCGTTGTTTGAGCCAAAGTGGACTACATGGGAGACGACCAAGAAGGACACCATTGGTGAAAACAAATCGTAAAAACGCCAGACTGGAATATGCCAAACTACATGTTGACAAGCCACAAAGCTTGTGGGAGAATGTCCTATGGACCTTTTTGCCAAGGCACATCAGCTCTATGGAAAAATGTATCCCCACCTGTAACATGAAGGAGGCCCTGTTATGTTCTGGGGCTGCTTTGCTGCATCTGGCACATGGTGTCAGAAAGCTTGGTCTCAGTCGCAGGTCATGAGTCTTGCAACAGGACAATGACCCAAAACACACAGCTAAAAACACCCAAGAATGGCTAAGAGGAAAACATTGAACTATTCTAAAGTGGCCTTTTATGAACCCTGAGTTCAATCCTTTTGAGCATCTTTGGAAGGAGCTGAAATATGCAGTCTGGAAAAGGTGCCCTTCAAGGCGCCCGGAATCAACTGGAGCAGTTTGCTCATGAGGAGTGGGCCAAAATACCTGCTGAGAGGTGCAGAAGTCTCATTGACAGTTACAGAAATTGTTTGATTGCAGTTATTGCCTCAAAAGGTTGTGCAACACAGTATTAAGTTAGGGGTACCATCATTTTTGTCCAGGCCAGTTCCATGAGTTTATTTTTTTAAATAATTCCGTTGAAGCATGGTTGAAAAGCAATGTCTGACTTTTATTCTATTGATTAACATTCATAGAATTTTTATTTATTTATTTATTTTTTCAGATTAAAGTTATTTCTGTGACCATTGTGAGTTTTTCTTTCATTGACCGAAGGATACCAACTATTTTTCCCACATCTGTATATTATAGATCTTAGGTCATTTCGCCATGCCCTGGTTGTTTGCATTATTTACATGCTCATTTTGATTTCAATTACAGTTCCACCACCCCAACTATCATGCTGCCTGACATTCCTGGTGATTTTGTGTAACTTCAGAGCTTTAACACAGATCAGCTGCGTTTGTGTTTAAAAAGAGAAACTGTGAATAATTAGAAGACTCTCAGTGTAAATGTGCCTTCATGAGAAATTTAATTGGAAGACAACAGCTTGTCAACAGTCCTGTCTTCTCATTGTGCATGCTAGTCTGCGTTTGTGTGTGCTGGCATAGGCTGTTGCTAGGTGGCAGAGTGACGAGCGGTGGTGAGAATCAAGTGTGAAATTTAAAAGTGACTTGGTCATTTACATCAGTTTGGAAATATATTCCAGCATGTTTCAGTTCTATTTCTTTTATAATTATCCATCTATCCATTTTCCTAACTGTTTGTCCTTGTAATGGTTGCGGGGGGTGCTGGAGCCTATCCCAGCTGTCTTCGGTTGAGAGGCAGGGTACACCCTGGATAGGCCACCAGTCTATCGCAGGGCCCACATAAACAGACAAATTACCTTGCAGGCTCACATTCACACCTACCGACAAGTTAGAGTCACCAATTAACCTGACATGCATGTTTTTTGGATGGTGGGAGGAAGCTGGAGTACCCGGAGAGAACCCACGCACACATGGGGAGAACCCGGCTGACCCCAGTGTCCGAACCCAGGTCCTTCTAGCTGTGAGGTGACAGTGCTAACTTCTACACCACTGTTTTCACCACACCCTTTTAAAATTATACTGTTAGTATTATTATTATATTTTATATTATTAGAAATATAAGCTGGTAAAGTTTTATATTCTCTCAGAGAAATGACTGAATGATTCTAACTTTAACATGTGCTGAAACTCACTGAAACTTACAGTAGGTATGAGAAATTTTCTCTCCTGTGATGTTGTTTCATGTTTCTGAGCTCTCACCTCAGTTAAGAAAAGTATGTATCTCAGAAAGTATGGCCATCTACATGAAAACTCAGGTATACCTATGTCTTCTAGATCAGTGGTTCTCAAACTTTTTACACTAGGTACCACCTCAAAAAATATTTGGCTCTCCAAGTACCACCATTATGACCTGAAGTGGGTAGAAACAAGCTACATTTACTCCGTTACATTTACTTAAGTGACTTTTTGAAAAAAAATTACTTCTAGGAGTAGTTTTATTGCACCATACGTTTTACTTTTAATTAAATTCAATTCAATTCAACTTAATTTATATAGAGACAATTCACAACAGAAGTCATCTCAAGGCACTTTACAGTGTAAGGTTTAAGACCTTACACATTATATAGGTATATACAGAATATTGTAGAAAACCCAACAGTCCCACTTGAGCAAGCACTAGGCAACAGTTTAGACAGTGGATAACGGTGGAAAAACTCCCTTAAACGGAAGAAACCTTCAGCAGAACCAGGATCATGGTGGGCGGCCATCTGCCTTGACTGGTTGGGGTGAGTGGACAGAGGAGAGAGAAAAGAACAGTAGGGAACAGAGATCAATACAACAACAAGGAGCAGCAGACGAGGCACTGTGCAGGTTGGCTGGACCAGCAACTACAGCGCAAAGGTCGGGGATACCTGAGGAAAAATACAGAGAGAGAGAGAAAGGATGAAGCTTTAAGTCTAGTCTTAAAAGTAGAGCGAGTGTCTGCTTCCCAAACCTGGATTGGAAGCTGGTTCCACAGTAGAGGAGCTTGATAGCTAAAGGCTCTGCCTCCCAGTCTACATTTGGAAACTCGAGGAACCACAAGTAGACCACCACTCTGAGAGCGAAGTGGTCTGCTGAGATAATAAGGTTCTATGAAATCTTTAAGATATGTTGGGGCCTGATCATTTAGGTCCTGATCTTTATAAGTGAGGAGCAGGATTTTAAACTCTATTCTAGATTTTACAGGGAGCCAATGGAGAGAAGCTAATGTAGGAGAAATATGATCTCTCTTGTTAATTCCAGTCAGAACTCTGACTGCAGCATTCTGGATTACCTGGAGGCTTTTGAGTGAGCTATTGGGACATCCTATCAGTAATGAATTACAGTAGTCCAGTCTAGAAGTAAAACATGCATGGACTAATTTCTCAGCATCACTTTGAGATAGGATGGTCCTAATTTTAGCAATATTCCTAAGGTGGAAAAAGGACGTTCTAGATATTTATTTTATTTAGGAAGTAAATTATATATCTTGGTCAAAGATAACTCCAAGATTCCTACTTCATACTTTGTTATTCTTCCATTTATTCTTCACATTAATTTCACCAATCAGATGTAGCAACAATGATCACATGACTCCTTTTCACCACCAGTAATAAGGTTGCTACATTGATTGAAGTTGGTTCTCGCTGACGTGCAGAAGGCAGACAGCTGTACATCTGATGTGTACACTTCACCCTCTCCCTTTTAGCTCACTCTGGATTCAGAAATATGTGTGATTTACAATTACATTCTCATCAACCAACAGACTTCAGCGACTAGACTTCAGCAATGTCTGTGAATTAGTATATTAGTATAGTCTTAATTAGTATATAGTATTAGACAGTGTTTCTGTCCATGTGACCGTGCATAAGAACAGCCTGAGAGTCGTTATTACTTGGTCATCTGTTGGTTGTTGTTCCCTCTGGCTTTCATGTATGTCACTGTGACCACCTGAGCCATGGTGTGAACAACTGTGAAACCACCTGGGTACAGTTGAAAGAACTGCATTGTTGCTGCATTTGGATAACAGCCTCAGAGATCAAATGGGTGAAGTGTGCACACACAGCTGTACAGCTGTCTACTTTCTTCGTGTCAGTGGGAACCAACTTCAATCAATGTATCAAATGTCTTCTCATTGGTTTGAATTAAACATCCCCAATAAAACTGGACGTGGTTTTAATTTATACAGATACCAGATTTTGGCGACAACATGTGAATGAAAACAGACTTGTAATTCTGGATGCCATGTTGTGTCTCTAATGCTGTTAGTAATGTTTATGGAGATGTAAAGCGTATAAAATCCTGATGGTCAAATGTTGTCAAGTGAGTGGAAACAGTTCAACTGTAAACTAGTGGTGTGCGATACCGCAAGTTTTGGTATCGATCTGATACCAAGTAAATACAGGGCCAGTATCGCCGATACCGATACAGATCCGATACTATTACCTTATAAGTACAGCCTGCTGGAAAATCGCATAAAAGCGCTTCACAAATGTTTAAAATGTTAAAAAACATTAAAATTGCTGTAAAAACAACTAAATGCACAAAAGTATTAACAAACAAAAACACCAATGTTGAATTAACATCCAGATCCAGGATAGCTGTCTTGAACCAAGGCTTAAGTAAAATCCCTGTCATATTAAATCACTTTAAACACAACCAAACCCCCCAAAAGTGTTACATTAAGTGAATATATATATATCCAGCATATTTCTCTTGAATATACAGATAATCACAATTGGTGCTACTAATTATTTATTTCTCTAGGAGTGCATTTAATGACAGAATGCCAGAAAATGACCCTAAAATATAGTTTCTGTTCGTCCCAGAATTGATGCTGGTTAGTGGTGCAAGTTTCATGGAGGTGACACTTTCCTAGTGGGAGATAGGACGGGGTGCATTTTCCAGCAGTGGTTCTCTGTCTCTGTAAAACAGGGGTCTTCCCTCCTCCTCTCTCCATTTATTTTGTAGCTGCGTTTGTACCGGGAAGTTTAATTTCTGATGGAACGGACGTACTGAAAGTAGAAGAGAGAATATATCGATACCAGCATGCTAGTATCGATCCGATAACGATACCAACGTGGTATCGATACTATCGATACTTTTGATCGATCCGCACACCACTAGTGTAAACTAGGATGATATTTTGGCTTTATTTGAGTTGCCAGAGAGGAACAAACTGAGATTCAAAGCAGCTGTATGTCACATTTAGTAATTATTTTGTAATAATTAATACACTTTATGTGGTGTTCATAATATTGATTTTAATTATAATAATGAATTATTAATCACTTGGAGAAAATGTTGTTGGACAGCTGCCAGACAGTTAATATTGGTGCTACTAAGTGGTTTTGGTGTCATGAACTGCTTTACTAACTGAGCTGTTCATTGTGGTTTTATAATTTTATTTGTAGTTGCCTTGCAGACTGACTGAACGGTAATGGTTAGAAGGGCTAGGGGTGGGGTGTGGAGGGAGTGATATGTATGCACAGTAGAATATACATTTCTAAACCGATCAAATCTATCTTTAGGTTCACATACCAGTCAGTCATGAGTCAGTTAGTTTTGGTTCAGGCGTGTTGTCTCTCAGTTTATCTCACATATCTAGTTTTAGCTATTTTTATCAAATGTGCAAAATATGGGCTTCATTGTGGTTACGTGCCACTATGATAATGTTGTTTTTACTTTGAGAAATGTAAACAAGCAGGTATGTTCCAATGGCAGCCAAAATTGCTAACTTACCATAGTCAGAGTAGAACAGGAATGAAAGCTTCACCAAAAGAACAAAGCACATTTTGTTGTTAAGGTATTGAATTTAACTGATTACCTAACAACATTAACATAAAACATACTCTAATCATACATGAGATTCATTAATGGGCAAGTTTGAAATATGTGTTGTTTACATCCATGTTTATCAGTGCCTTTATGTGTGTGCAGACATTTTTGTGATCTATCTCTGCAGAGCACTTATGATCGCTGTCCTTTGGAGCTAGTGCGCTGCATTAAACACATTCTGCATTCTGAACAGAGGCTGGTTCAAGAAGCTACAAATGTAAGTACTGAAGGGGTTGAGGATGTGATTACACATGCAGGAATCCTGGGTACACTTCACAGGCTGTGGCAGAGGTTGAGATTTACATGGGTTTGGAAGAGGATGAGATAATGCTGCATGACATTATACAGGCAATTTTATTTGTAGTATGAGAGTGGAGAGTCAAAAAAAATGGCAGTGAACATTTTTCCTATTTTGTGTTTAGGCGAGCTCTGGCAGTGGAAGTCAGGCCATGGACAGCCTGTCACAGCGACATCAGCAGATCAACCAGGCTTTTGAGGAGCTGCGCTTGGCCACACAAGAGACTGAGAATGAACTGCGAAAGCTGCAACACAGCCAGGAGTACTTCATCATCCAGTACCAGGAGAACCTGCGCATCCAGGGTTAGGACACACAGCTACCAATACAAGCATACACTACCAGTCAAATGTTTGGACACACATAGAAATGGCCATGTTAGTGAAAGAAAAGCAGATTTCATAACATTAAATTGATCAGAATGAATGTGGAGATATTGTTCATATTGTAAATGACTATTGTAGCTGTTTTTTAAAGCAATATTTTATTTATTTATTTAATATTTACATAAACATATTAGCTATTGCTAATGTTTCAATTTAAAAGGAGAACTGATCATTAGAAAACCATGTGCAATGATGTTAACACAACTGAAGACATGTATCTTTTCATTAAAACATGGTCATTCCTATGTTTCAAACTTTTAAATGGTAGTGTATATAGATAGCATTTAGGTTTCAGTCCGTGTTTAGAATTTTTGCGCAGTGGGAGAGGTGTGTGTGTGTGTGTGTGTGTGTGTGTGTGTGTGTGTGTGTGTGTGTGTGAGTGAGTGTGAGTGTGAGTGACCGACTGAGTGACGAAAGACTCTGCTCTCTGTTATAAAGATCTAAATGTGAGCATTGTATAAACAGTACAAAAAAATTCTATACCGCGTGTAAGAACATATCGGTATAAACAGGTATACCATTATACCGCCCAGCCCTAACTAGCACAATACCAAAAAATGTGCAACAACAAAATCTAGATGTGTTTTGTTTCTCTGCCCTGGCTAATGAAACATCACCAGCATCAGTGAATCAAATACAGGCATTTGCCCCCTTCCTGACTTTTTTTTTGCACAGTTGTCAAACTGTTTAAGGTCATGTCACAGCATCTCAATCAAATTTAAATCTGATGCTTCACTTTGCCAGACTGGTTCTAAGTATTTTCTCAACTCAGCAGGTCTGATAGTAATCAGGCTTAGGTGTATCAAGTGAAACTGATCTAATCATTCCTAAAAATGTGGTTATTCACAGTTCATTCATGACTTAGCAAGGGGGAGCAATTACTTTTTCACATAGGGGCAGGCAGGTTTAGAGAGCTTTTTTCACTTAATAAATAAAATAATAATTTAAAACCTTAAATTTGTGTGAGGGGGTCATTTGGGTTATCTTTGTGTAATATAAAACATTTGCAGGAATAGTGTTCTGTGTTAGTTGATGTGTACGACTCCCTTTCTGCCTCCTGCTTTATTAGCCCAGCTGAGCAGCTTGTCCTCGCTGCCTCCGGCTGAACGCACCCAACGTGAGACCACCTTACAAAGCAAGAGGGCCACTGTGGAGGCTTGGCTCACCAGAGAAGCCAGCACGCTACAGAAATACAGGCTGGTATGAAGATTATAATACACACATATACAGTACAGGCCAAAAGTTTGGACACATTCAATTCATTCAATGTTGTTTTCTTTATTTTCATGACCAT
>JAUYWH010000011.1:575643-594643 GCA_034779795.1 Ctenopoma multispine | reverse complement strand
CTGATTACTGCTTTGCACACTCTTGGCATTCTCTCGATGAGCTTCAAGAGGTAGTCACCTGAAATGGATTTCCAACAGTCTTGAAGGAGTTCCCAGAGGTGTTTGGTTCTTGTTGGCCCCTTTGCCTTCACTCTGACACATTCACTCTCACACATCACATATACACATATACCGTAGCTCTGCAGTCATATAAAGCAACAAAAGTTTGGACACATACAATGTTTGTGAAAGAAAAGCATATTTCAAAACATCAAAATGAATGTGTAGACATTATTCATATTGTAAATGACTGTTGTAGCTGAGAACAACTGTTTTTTTAAAAAGAATATTTACATAAACATACAGAGACCAACATTCTGCAAACATTAGTACTGTCTTCCAATAGCATGTTATGTTTGCTAATGCTAATGTATTCATTTAATAGGATAAGTAATCGTTAGAAAACCATGTTTAGAGCAAGATCACAAATACAAGAGGCTTAGTTTTCTCCACAGGGTGGCTTGACCCTCCCTTAGAGACAGGGTGAGAAGTTTGGTCATCCAGGAGAGACTCAGAGTAGAGTCGCTGCTCTGAGGAGCTGGAAGAGGTAGCTGGGGAGAGGGAGGTCGGGGCTTCTCTGCTTAGGCTGCTGCCCCTGTGACCCGACCCTGGATAAGCGGTTGTTAATGGATGGATCATTAGAAAACCATGTGCATTGATGGTAACACAACTGACGACATGTATTTTTTCATGAAAAACATGATGTGTGTCCAAACTTTTGACTGGTAGTGTACAACATAGACTCATACTGTATACAAAGTGGTCCCTCAAGAAGAGTGGGTATACTGTAAGTCTTTCCAGCAAATGAGTAAAATGATCTGTATTAAGACAACTCTTGCCACTAGTGTTTGCTCATTGTCATGGTAAACGTGTCTCATAGATTAGAGATTCAACTACGTACTACATTATGCATTTTTTCCTCTATGGAGCCATAGGATTCTGTTGTACTGTATATAAACTGTGTATTAGGACATCTAATTTGCCAGATTGTACCACTTATATGAAATTTAAATAATTTATCATAGTTCAGTTTGCAAACATTACTGGTCATAACCAGACCTAATTCATGAATATTATATTAATTCAACATGTATTATATTAATACAAATGTACAAAAAATACATTTAATTTATGATGTTTACACACTTTTGTAAAGCAAAGGCACGTTCCACCCTTTTATTGGCTAAATGTTCTTGCCATAACCAGTTATCACTCCCTTGGTGTAAACTACCTCCACACCTCCCTCCACCACCGACCATTTTAATCTGTTTTCTTTTTCTTATTATTAATATTTTTTAATTATTGTTTCTGAATCTAACAAGGTAGAGAAAATGTCAGTTCTCACAAAAGCCACGCTGTAGCATGCATTCTGATCACTCCATAAATGTTAGTATAAGTAAGTATACAAACCAGCAAAGGCAGAAAAGAACTGGTGTGTGTGCAGCACATGGCTGTGTGTCAGTGTGTCAACTCCACAGTGAAAACATTAATAGTTTGTTAACTGCTTTCACTCAGCTTCCACGTCATTCAGAAATTGACTTTTTACTTTCAATCTTAGATTTTTTATAGTTTATTTGCTGCATTACACTTATTTTATAATCATATTTCCTTTAACACACAAGTGTGCATAAGACAAAGTTCTCAGAAAGAGAAAATATGGTTGTGATAGCAGAGTGGGATCATGCAGAAATGCATCAAAGTGTTAATTATTTCACAGTCTCACAGTGACACTAAAAAGCCTATATTAAAAAGTGATTTTTTTATTATTTACTCTAGAGCTGAACCATGTTTTGCCGAGAGAAACGTTAATACATAATTCAGAAATAGATTATTGCAGCAAGTTCAAAGATGCACTGTGAAGTTAGTTCATCCATCCATCCATCCATTATCAACCGCTTATCCGAGATCGGGTCGCGGGGAAGTTAGTTCAATTGAATTAAATTAAATTAAATTCATCTTTATTGGTATACCGCCAAATCATAACAAATGTCATCTCAAGGCACTTTATATAACAAGGTTTAGGGCCTTGCAAAATATAAGTATATACAGAACTATATAGAAAATCCAAGAGTCTTACTTGAGCAAGCACTAGGCGACAGTGGAGAGGAAACTTCTTTTAACAGAAGATCCCTCCAGCAGAACCAGGCTCAGGGTGGGCAGACATCCACCTCGACCGGTTGGGGTGAGTGGACACAGAAGAGAGAAAAGAACAGCAGGCAATAGAGAACATAACAGAAACAAGGAGCAGCAGACGAGGCACTAGGCAGGTTGGTACGCCCAGCAGCTAAAAACTGAAATCACACAACTCCAAAGTCAAGGATACTTGCAGAAAAGTACAGGGAGAGAGGACGAAGCACAACTAGAGAAGACACAAAGTTAATAACATGCAATGATGTCATAAAGTGGACAGAGAGAGAAAAGGAGGAGAGGAAGTGACAAATGCATGGACTAATTTCTCAGCATCACTTTGAGATAGGATGCTTCCTATTTTCGAAATATTCCTGAGGTGGACGAAAGCATTTCTTGAGATTTCTTTTATGTTATGGATGAAAGAGATGTCTTGATCAAAGATAACGACGAGATTCCTCACAGTAGTGTTTGAGGCCAATGCAATGTGCAGAGTGTAAAGCAGACTGAAAAGCAGTATTAACAACATGTTGTACCTTCTTTTCCCCTCTGCTTGAACCTACAGTTGCTTATGAAATTGTTTAGATCCCTTCACCTTTTTGCCTAATTTTCTCTGTAAAATTGACCTGTATGAAAAAGTAAAAGAAGTATTTGGATTATAACATAGAAGTATGTTAAAAAATTAAAACTGAAAGCTCTCATTTACAAAAGTTAATTTACTGTGGCTCCAACTCAGTGCCCATCCAAACTCATCCTGTTTGTTTTAATGTTTATTGAGATGTCTTGAACTTGACTGGACTGCACAAGACTGTACTGTATTAGGTCTAATAGTTCAAAATAAATGGACAGACAAAAACATGAGTATAAAACTATTTCTAAAGCTATAAGTGTTCCCTCAGTGGGAAGACGTTTGGAACAACCAGGACCCTTCCTTGAGTTGATTGTCCAGTCAAACTGAGTAATTGAGTAACATTTGTACATATTTCCACAGTCAACCACAGTATTCATATGTTTCTGCTGTATTCAGCATGTGGCTGCTGGTTTGTTTACAGGACTTGTCAGAACAACACCAGAAAACCCTGGGCCTGCTGAGGAAGCAGCAGACTCTGATACTGGATGAGGAGCTTATCCAGTGGAAGAGGAGGCAGCAGCTGGCTGGCAATGGGGGTCCTCATGAGGGGGGACTGGATGTCCTTCAGTCCTGGTACAGACTAAACATACTTTCTAATTAGTTCGACTTGTTTATTAGTTTTACTTACCTCAAGCAATTACATTATGGTTCTGCGAACATTTCAACAGTTTTATTTAACGGGAAGACAAACACATGATTTACTTTCTACTGCCGCACCGCTAAAACTAATACAGTGTATTGTGAGAGTCCTACAAGAAATCCTCCTTCATAAAGGTGGCGTTGTTCAGTGTGTTACATTATACTGTACATACATACATACATACAGTACAAAGAAACTCTGAAGTCTAGCTAATAAGCAGCCATCATATGTAGAGGAATAATAAATACTTTATTGTTCCTCTTCGGGTTTAAGAATAACAATGATCTTCTCCACCTCCACTTCCACTTTTTGGCCACAAGGTGTGAGAAGCTGGCTGACCTAATCTGGCAAAACAGACAACAGATCCGGCGCTGTGAGCATCTAACCCAGCAGCTTCCTCTGCCAGGCCCAATGGAAGAGCTACTGAGCAAACTCAACAGTGACATCACAGATGTCATCTCTGCCTTGGTTACCAGGTGAGTACTCAGTGCCGTGTGGACATTGTGTACATTGTTTGTGTACGTTGTTTAGTGCCTTTTAAGAGTTCGCACTAAAATTCCAGGTACTGATGGGGCGAGAGCACTAAGTGCTCATAGGGCTGTCACCAGTGATTGGTTAAGTGTAAGTGTGTCTAATATATTGAACATGACAAATACAGTGTGTAAAGGAGCACTCATAATATTTTGGAGTGAAACGGAGACCTTAGTGCATTGATCATGGGTAAATAGACAATAACGTCTCTGTTCTGCACGATTTTGTTCTGATGGTACAAAAGCTGTTTGTGCAATTGTTCAAACTACCTGGCAGAGTATGTTGAATGCATGATCTATGGGTTGTATTCATAGACCTTTGTATTGTATTTTTCTGATGTATGTGTGTATATGAGAAGAACTATGCGTGTCCTCTTGTACACATTTACCAACACACAAAAGGGAAAACCCCAGTGGAAAAGCAAACTAGAACCACCTACCTTTAGCCTATCAGTTCAGGTTATGAGAAGCTCTAAGTTATGGGTCAGTAAGTTCGTCCATCAGTCTGCAGTATAGGTCCAAATCTACACTGCTTAACCACAGAATTACTTTGCACAGTTCCTACATTCAATTTCAGTTTCACTCTGTTTGCTCATTCCTTCCCCTTCGCTTGCTCTTTTAAATATGCTCACTTTCTGTGATTTGCCAAGTTGCTAGAAATGAGATTCAAGCCAGTTGTTGAGCAGCCAGATTCTGAAAGAGCAAAAGTACATTCTGTCCTGTCATTGAACAGTTGACCAGTTTATTATACAATGTTACTGGACAGTGTGAAACAGCAACTTGACCAGTCGACTAAGTGGAAGGGTCTTTTTAACCTCACTGCTAGTTTCTTACAGTTAGTTGACGGCTATTGCAGAGTTGTTTTTCACAATAGTTTATTACTTCTACTGCTTATGGTGATCTGGTGACAAGGCGGCGTAATGTATCTTATGGGGCTACTTGTTGAAAGTTAGGGTACAGTGCCAGTTGATTCTATCAACACTGTCTTGGCATAATTCTTTGTTTCTAATAAGATACAGCATTCCTCAATTCCCTGTGTCTATTTCTCCTCTTCTCTCCACCAGCACATTCATCATTGAGAAGCAGCCTCCCCAAGTATTAAAGACCCAGACCAAGTTTGCAGCCACCGTGCGCCTTCTTGTGGGTGGAAAACTCAACGTCCACATGAACCCACCACAGGTCAAAGCTGTCATTGTTAGCGAGCAGCAGGCCAAAGCTTTGCTGAAGAATGAGAGCACACACAGGTGAGCTGCACATGCAAGTATGTAGATTTGTTTATGAATCCTAAAGGATCTCCAGTAAATTAGGAAGTTAGTACACACTGAGCACTAGTGGCTGAAAGAGTGGGTATTTTGTGGGGTATTAAATTGTAATTAATAGGTTGAACTGACAGAAGTAGTTTCATGGTGTTTAAGATTAAAAGATTAAATGTGTAATCCTCATTTGTTGAAGGGATCAGCAGCTACAATTACTGTGAATGTGTTTCTTCTATAAAAGCTTTGTTTGCCTTTGTAGCGAAAGCAGTGGAGAAATCCTTAACAACAACTGTGTGATGGAGTATCACCAGGCCACTGGCACCCTTAGTGCACACTTCAGAAACATGGTAAGAGCTTGAGTTTTCTGTTTGTTTTTAAGAAAAGTAGAAGTAATAAACACAGGTACATTTTCTGAAAAGCTCACCAGCGTTATAACATTTCTGTCATAGAAACTGTAGAATTGTTTAGCAAGTAATTTTGTTTTATACACCACCAAGAAAAAAATTGGAAACACCTACACCCATGTGTTGTTATTATGTTTGTTGGTTGTACATGAATCACAAAACACAAAAATATGAACAATTCATGTTTAAACACATTGGAGCTCAGAAAAATGGTCGAATCTCTTTTGCAGCAATAACTGCCTGATAAATCTGTGGAATTCAACTGACTAGGTTTTTGCAGATATACGTTTGTGGTTTCTTCCCAGGTCTTCTGCAGCACTTCTTAAAGGTCTGCTGTGCTGAGCAGACTCTGTTCTTTTCTTTTTGATTTACCAACCTTAGTAGGTTTTTTTGGTATCTAAGTAGTTGTAGTTGCCCAAGTCGTCTGGGTACTGTGTCGTCAGTCCAGATTAGCTCCAGTTGCAGCATGACTCAGTATACACCTTTTACAGAAGTCCTTAATCTCTTGGCTACATCTTGTAGAATAACCTTCATTGTGCAAGACTGTAGATTCTTTTAAGGAAATCAGTTTTTGTTTAGTCGTTTTCTTTCTAATTTACACTGGAATGGAGGAATGGGTCAAAAAGAACTGAAATTATTGGTTTGCTGGACAGGAACTTAATTTAAGATGTTTAAATTAAGTTCACCTGGAACACCTGGAGCATGCATTCTCAATTTAAGCCAATCCACATCATTTCTGAAATAAAACTGATAGAAATACAATAATGAAACTTTTTCTTGCCAGTGGACATAATTTGGTTAAAAACTCATCTACTATAGACAATAGTATTTATGGTATCATTTCCATAGAGTTTACTCTCTAAGTGTTTGGAAACTGAGAAGAACTGTTCTAGTTTTGTGAACAGCTAAATTTGTTCCCATTGTTGCTCAATAGTATTTCAGCTGCTCAACCTTTATTGTATTTTTCATTTCATAATGCATCATGTTTCAATGGGTGACAGGTCTAAACTGCAGACAGGCTATAGCATCCAGACTCTACTGAGCGAGGCTGTTGTAATACATGTCCTGATAAATTCTTTGCAATGTTAAGTTGAGAAATGTTATTTTTAAGTTGTTAAACAATTTTTAGTGTTTCACAGTGTGGTGTACCTCGTCCTATCCTTGCCTATCAAAGACTCTGTAGGATTTTCTTTTTATATCCAGTCATGGTACTGATCATTTGTGAGATGTTCCACCAGATGTTTCTTTCGATTTCAAAAAACAAATTTCTCAGTTTTATCCATCTCAGTGGATGTTTCCTAAGTGCAGTATTTTATCTAAAACAGTGTAGTGTGTATTCAAAGCCTGATGCTCATCTGATAACAAAATCCTAACACTGCACTGCATTCCCAGAGAATGTCCCCTGACTTCTTTCTGACACGCAGCTTCTTTTGTCTTCTCATGTTTTTTCTGCCTGTGTGTGTTAACAGTCACTGAAGCGGATCAAGCGTTCTGACCGTCGAGGTGCAGAGTCAGTAACGGAGGAGAAGTTCACAGTTCTGTTTGAATCACAGTTCAGCGTTGGAGGCAATGAACTGGTCTTCCATGTCAAAGTAATCAGGCATTTGATCTTTTGCAGCTAAATGATAGCCTTCTTTGTCTTCTTGGAAGGTGTTAAATACGACCTGCAGTTCAACAGAGTTTTATGGCTGTGTCTAAAGCTTCTTTAAGCCTAATGTTTTCTAGCAATAGTTTGAAGAACTTCAGAAGACTCTTCCTCTTTAGTCCTTTACTATCAATTGTTTGTCCGTAACCTGCAGACCTTATCGCTGCCTGTGGTAGTGATTGTCCATGGCAGTCAGGACAACAACGCCACAGCAACAGTACTGTGGGACAACGCCTTTGCTGAGCCAGTAAGTTGTCTGCTCATAGATTGTTTGTTTGAACAATATCTATAGCAATGCCATAGCTCATGACTATATCAAGTAATGTAATATTTTTGTTGTGGCATGTTCCTTCCTGACCATGAACACACTGTAGTTTATTTTTTTATGTAGTTTACTCATTAGAGCTCACAGTTCTGCTGCATTTACAACATGTTACTAGAGTGGATTCATCTTTGAATATATATATTTTTTATTTTCATTATCTATTAATCTGCCAATAATTTTTAAATAAATATTTCTCTATAAAATATGAGAAAATAGTGACATGTACAACAAGAGAAATACCAAATCTATAGAATATTAGACAAACATCAAACTTATTAATATAGCTGCACTCTGGTAAAGGTGTGTTGCTTTTTGACTCTCATATTTTACCATTTATGCTTTAGTATTATTTTTAAATCAGAAAGCTATAATTTTCTAAAATTCTGTTCCAACAAGTGGGAAGAAACATCTGAGCATAGGAACAGCCAGAGTTGGGTCCATCACATCCTTTATTGTCCTGTGTCTTGAACATGGTTTCCACGCTTTTTATTTTCTTGTCAGGGCAGGGTACCATTTGTTGTGCCGGACAAGGTACTGTGGCCCCAGCTGTGTGAGGCCCTCGATATGAAGTACAAGGCGGAAATGCACAGTGGTCGTGGCCTGTCAGAGGACAACCTGGTCTTCCTGGCACAGAAGGCTTTTACAAGCAGCAGCAACAACCCTGAGGACTATCGTAACATGACCATATCCTGGGCGCAGTTTAACCGAGTGAGTCCAACATTTCCACATCTCAACAACTGACTGTAAAGTTCAAACTATAATAACCATTAGTTTTAAATTCCATAAGGAAATAGGGCATATAACTGGAAACCAGTCTTCCCCAGTTCAGATGTGGTATGAGAAACTTTTAAAGCCAGTCTCCCTGTGATCTGGTGTCATGGTATGGATAATAGTTCCCACAAGAATTAAAGGAAAACTTTGATCAATAATCACAGAATTAATTCAGACATCTTCAGTGTTCTCCTTGTAGAATGACCCTCCAGTGTGAGGTGAGACATGCTTTCAAGAGCTAACCATTCACCATTTCTAGTCTTCCTCCAGAGGACTAAATCCAGTATTTTTATTTTCCTCAAACAATCTTCTGGGCAGTGCAACAATAAAACCTGAAAGTGCTTGTCATCTTAAGCATCATATTAATCTCTAAATGATCCTTTAAGTTTCCATTAAATTTACCACCACAGATATGTTCCTGTCTTCATTCATAAACATTAACACATAATTACCTCATGACTCAGAAGAATTTTATAAAATTAACTTGACTTTCAAGGGGGGTGGGGGGTGTCCCTTATATAATGGCAGGGGAAACACTGGTTCGAAGCAGAAATTCCAAAGCTCACAGAAGGCAGCTTGTTTAACAAAATGTTGTTCCGCACGTCCGTCCTGAAGGACATCCCAAGGTCTGTCTTATACTGTCCGTCTTATACTATCTGTCTTATACCATCTGTCTTATACCGTCTGTCTTATACTGTCCGTCTTATACTATCTGTCTTATACCATCTGTCTTATAATATCTGTCTTATACCATCTGTCTTATAATATCTGTCTTATAATATCTGTCTTATACTATCCTTTTTACGATCCTCTTTCACCCGGTCGACACATTGCCACAGGCCACACACTGCAGCTGATCACACCTATCTGACACCGCATCACAAGTATTAAACTGAAGTACATTGATAACCTTAAAACAGAACCAATATAAGACACCCAAGTTTTTATCTGTCATTTGTAGGTCTCAATGACAAAGAGCCATGAACAACTCTCTTTATTCACTAGTAACAGGTTGTTTCTCCTTGAAATCTGTCATTTCATAATATGAATAACATCTATCTAACATCTAAGCATTTGGTATATAGCTACAATATATTTACATAATTTATATTTGTTTCAATTATATGAGGTAATAATGCATTTCAATATAATCATAATCTGCAGTATTAAAGTCTAAATTAATGGCACACTGAACACATACTTGAAAAAAAAACATACTTTAGTTGTAGCTGTATGTCATAATTATAACTTGGACAAATACAAACTCTGAAGTCGAGCTGACAGCTGATCCACTGTCGTCAGAAATGGACGTCACAGCTGATGCTGGGTCGGTGTGGAGGATGTCTCATGTCTCCAAAAACCCAGTTTCCTCGGTTCCTCTCTCCTTGTGTCTTTTTCACAAACAAGGATGCAGCTAAGGGAATTGGGATGTAACCTTTGTCTGACGTGTGGTGTAACACATACCTGTCATTTGTTCATATAGCTTGGGAAGAGAAAGGGAAGCACTTGGTTTGATGCAGTGGATCTCCTCTCTAATACAATGTGAGAATGGGATCATGTAAGAGTATGAATTGAGTCTGCAAATAAAAATTGTCAATTGTGCATCTCTATTAACCGGGTTACAACAGTGTTTGTAAGGACATTATTTATAATAATAATAATAATAATAATGAATTCTTTATTGATCCCCTTGGGGAGAATTTGATGAGTCTGATTTATTGCTGTCACTTTGTTTCTCATGTGCAGGCAAAAATAATAAAGGAATATGTTTGATTCGTACAGGAGAGCTTACCCGGACGCAACTTCACCTTCTGGCAGTGGTTTGATGGAGTTGTAGAGCTCATGAAAAAACATCTCAAACCTCACTGGAATGATGGGTAATGACTCACATCTTTGCAAAAAATGATTGTTATGTTACTAAGATAACAATTTAGGATTAAGGGAACAATTTGACATTTTACTCTTGGTCCTCTAAAAACTTTACAGTGATCAGCAAGAACCAATAGCATAAGGTGGGGTTCACAATGGACATGTTGGTTTTTGGGACTTTTGGACTTAATAATTCACACCTACAGGCAATGTAGAGTCAACTCAGCCCGAGCTGGCTAGCATGTTTGAAGCTAGCATGTCCTTGTTGAGAGGTGACTGTGCACCATGATGCCACCCATCTAAGATTCTAGAAGTCCAATAAAAGATCTCAATCTCTGCACCCAGATATCTTTCAGAAAGAGATGTGCCGACTGCAGTTTTCTAAGGCTGATTCCTGATTTCTAATTTTTAATTAGATCGATATCAATTTAATAGTCTGACCTGCACATTCTGATTTCCTATTTTTCTAAGATTTGTAATTGACAGCATACACAAATATTTTTGTAATGTTTCTTTAAGGAATAGTTTAATTGTAATTTGAAATACACCTATTAAATAATTTTTACATTTTCCCTCATCTCTCACCCACGTTCAAACAAATGTAAATAATAAAGTGCAGTTTTTGTACTTTACTACTTTATTAACAGGTAACAGAAACGGAAGACGGAACACAGTATAACAAATGTTTACATGCTTATTCCTCCATGGCTTATTCTCACCTTATAGGTGTTACAAACATATGAGCTTTGTATCTTCACTCACAGTAAATTAACTTCCATGCCGACAACATTTTGGGTGCGTTTCTGTTTTGCTACTGTCTGTGTAATTATTTGCGCAACAGATCATATGAACAACAGAGCAGGTGTATTTAAGGGCTTTTGTGTGAATCCTGTCTGAGTATTTGTCCGTGCTTTGTGTGCAGGGCCATTCTGGGCTTTGTGAACAAGCAGCAGGCACAGGACATGCTAATGTCCAAACCCAATGGAACCTTTCTGCTAAGGTTCAGTGACTCTGAGATTGGAGGCATCACCATCGCCTGGGTGGCTGAGAATCCCAACAAATCAGGTACTGAATGTGGTGCAAAATATTCCATAGTTCATCTGGAAGGTGAGTCATGGCAACAGGATTCTAGTTGTCAGGACTCAGACAAAGTTTGTGTTGACGATTTTATTATTTAAGCAGGGCACAGGACACAGAGCAAGTTTAATACCAAGTCAGCTGTTCCTCTTTCTGTATCCCTTTAATTCACTATTGCATTGTAAGGAATACTAGCACTGAGTAATTGATAAGATAAGATAAGATAATCCTTTATTAGTCCCACAAGTGGGAAATTTGCATTGTCACGGCAAAAAGTGGACAGTACAAAAAAATTTTAACAATAGAATAAAAAACTATACAAACAGTCTAAAAAATATCTAAAAAATAGTTAAGTCAATGCCCTGCGATGGACTGGCGATCTGTCCAGGCTGTACCCCGCCTCTCGCCCGAAGATAGCTGGGATAGGCTCCAGCACCCCCCGCGACCCGAAATGGATTAAGCGGTAGATAATGGATGGATGGATGGATAGTTAAGTCAATAAGTTAAGTAAAGTCATGTGAAGATTGTTCGAGAAGGAGGGACAGCTGACTTGGTATTAAACTAGCTCTTTGTCATGTTCCCCTATTAAATAATAAAATCATCACAACACTTAAAAAGTGTTGCGAACTGTAAGCTGTTAGTGTTTCTTTCTCAGTGGCTTTTGCAGTAAACAAACGTGTGCCTGTCTTATCCAAGGTCAGCTTAACCTCTGGCGCTCTACTATGAGAAAAGAGGATTAAATAATTTCTGTAGTCACCTCATGTAGGTTACATGTAGGTTACATGAGGTAAAGGTTACAAGGAAAATAAATGTTCAAACAAAATACAAATTGAATAAAACAATAAACATACAGACAAACAAAATCTTGCTCTGCTGCAATGCGGGATTACGGTTTCTCCAGCCACTTACTCCACTTGTCTACCTACATGCAGTTGCTTGTACATTAGTCATCTTTAATAATATTATGTTGAACGTTGGTGTAAATGCAGTGATTGTTCTTGTCTTTTTCAAGGTGAAAGGTTGGTCTGGAATCTGTTGCCTTACACAACCAAAGACTTCTCCATTCGCTCCCTGGCTGATCGCATCAGTGACCTGAACCACCTTCTGTTTCTCTACCCTGACCGACCCAAAGATGAGGTCTTTGCCAAGTACTACACCCCTCCACTCTGTATGTACCAGCAGTACTTTGTTGTTTACATCAGCACATCACTGTTTGCCTCAAGTAAATAGAAGATACGTTCTAGACATTGCTTTACGTTAAACTTGGGCAGCATCATAACCATCTTTAAAAGAACAAACCCAATACCTGACACACAGCTGAATACTGTGAAGTTCAAAGCATGGTGTTTCTCTTGCAGCAAAAGCAGTGGATGGATACGTAAAACCACAGATCAAACAAGTTGTGCCAGAGTAAGTGCATTTTTCTCCCTTTTGTAACTCACCTCATACACACTAATGAACCTGTAGCAAGTTCTGAGAGCTTAATTAGCATTTGTTGTATGAATCTCAGACATAAAAAGACACTGCACTGTATCTCCATCTAAAAAAAATTCTAAAATTCTAAATCATTCCTGCATCTAACAGATGAAAGGCTTATTAAGTGATCAAAGGCTGCAGTTTCAGTAAACTCCAGTCTTCTGTCTGTACTAATGAGGTTAAGAAAATACCTGTGTATTATTGCTACATAAAAGGTATTTTGCACATTCTGTTTCAGATCAAGACATTTTATATTATGCAGTTTCACTAATCCCAATCCAGAGGAGACATCTTTATTGAAGCATGTGTGTGCATGGGGGGAAAGCGCTCTCTCACACACTACAACGTGTAAACAGAGACACTGCTCTTAGTGACAATGGAGAGAACTAAACGGTCAAAAGCAAGGTTACACTTCACTAGATGACCACAAGTGCAGCAAGTGTTCTGTAGTGAAGGCCAGAAACACAATCAATCTGTTCTTAATTAGTTTCTTAAACATCCACAAATAACAAAAAGTACTAAGAGGTTAGATGAGAAATAGCACTAACTGGGGGTTGTAGCTCCTATTACCTGATAAAATGACAAAATCTTGTCTGTGAATGTTAGAACTCTGTATGATATATAATATGTGTCCATACATGAATGTGTGACGATAGTTCTCTGTGGCTGGTTGTATGTTTGGGCTTTATTGTCATGTTCCATTCCTCCATGACATGACAAAACACGTAGTATAAAAAACCTTTATGCTGCACTGTATATGTCATGTAAATTTCAATTACATTGTTAAGTGGACAAACACATGGGAGAAATTTGATTACAACGCCACCAACACCATTTGTGAAACTGTGTTTCCTGTACCATTTAAAAGAAAACATATCAAAAACACAGCAGCCGTTCAACATGTGTGTGCTCAGTGAGTAGAGCTCCGATAGATGACTGTAATTATGGAACCTGAAGTAAAGAAGTAATGCGTGACATGTCTCTGGCAGATTTACCACCCCAAACCCTGAGCCCAGTGGAGGAACTCCTACTTTCATGGACCAGACAGCCTCCCCCTCTGTGAGCCACCCCAACAACTTTGGCGTTTACCCTTCTATGTAAGTTTGCTCTTTTATTTCTTCTTTATTTCTGAGATAATAATTTCATAATCAGTAATACATTTATTGATTTGTGGACATAAAACAAAATACATACAGGACATTTGTAGTAAGTGCACAACAAGCTGACACAAACAAAACGTAGAAGAAGAGCACTAATAACAAAATGTTGCTTTACTAACCCCTTACACTCCCATGCCCCCACACCTCCCTTAATTTAAATTGCAGCCTGACCTTTCTGTAAAGTGTTATGGTTAGAGGCAATGAGACTATCCTACTAGAGAATGAAGTCATTTCAGTTTGTGCCAACTGTGCATTTGAATATGTGTACAAAGACAGCTCAGTGTAGAAACAAACAGGAACACAATGTATTATTATTTTGTTATTATAATAATATGTCGTTTATTTTGCTCAAGTACTGAATAGTAAATTCAGTCAACAATGCTCTTTCTTGAATGACTGTCTCACTTGTCCTGTAAGGAATGACACCATGTTGGATGCAGATGGAGACTTTGACCTGGAGGACACAATGGATGTGGCCCGTCATGTGGAGGAGCTGCTCCGCAGGCCCATAGCCAACCAGTGGAGCAGCCAGCAGTCCTGAATTTAAACCCGGAACCAGCTGCACACTGTCAGGTCTTTTCTGTCTTCTCCAGCAGAAACTGCTACACGTGTAATTCTCTCTGGACAGCAACTAGGGCAAAACATTCAAAATTCACTATTCATTTTCAGCTGTATCTGCCCACAGATGTTTTGGAAGAGAACAGGACTGATAATAGCTGTGTACCTGCCTAAGTGTCTCTGTAGAACAAGTAAACCTGGCTCCAAGAGACAGTGTTACTGGCGTTTAACCAGTCTGGTGTTAATGTCCTCTCCCAGTCACCATAGTTTCTCAGGGCTGACATTGGAGCTGGTTTGGATGAATGGGATTTTTATACAAAACTGAGACACACTTTGTTTTTTGTAAGCTTTGCATTAATATGTGCCTAATGAGCTTTTAGCTGGCACCAGGAAACGCAGCATAAACATTCATAATAGACAGACTAGCTTCTTATCAAATTAGTTTGAAGTGTTTCCTCCTTCTACACAGTTAACACGCTGATAAGTTGATCTCCTCTATTACAGGAAGGATTTGTCTGTAATTCTTAGTAGTATCTGCAAATTCCAACAAGTTAAAGTGAGACTATAAAACCTTTATTGTGAACATCAGCAGTATTTACTGGATAGTGGCAAATTGATTTGTTCTTAATCTCTCTTCATTTACTTTAAAGTGTCCTGATGAAGCAGGACAGCAAACAGAAAATAACTAACGTCCTTGTAGAGCTGTTGCTTTAGCGTTAGCTAACCTGTTGCTTAAGTTTCAAGACAGGTTGAAATTTGTGCTGTTGGTGGTGTAAACCCACCTGCTGTGTCCTGCAGAAACTTTCCAAACAACACTAGAGGTCAGTTAAGTTGAGGTTTGAAAGAAACCTGCTGCATATCTGCTGCAGCTAAACCACGTCTTCCAGAAAGAGGGTTACTGATGATCTGACAAACGGAACACAATCATTGTGCTGAGCTAAATCATGAGTCAGATGATTTGTTCAGTCTCTGATGTTTTATAAAACCAGCATCCACTTCAGTCTTACACATTAGATGACTTACAGTGCAGTGGATTTAAAGGAGACACAGGAGTCATTTTTGTACAGACAGGGATATTTAACTGTATGATGTACGTTTATATTAAAAGTACAGCGTGATACGCTCTAAATTAAGCTAAAGCTATTCGAAACACAGTTAATAGTGCTTTTCCACTGCATCGTATCAGCTCAGCTCCATTGGACTCTTCTCGCCTTTTTTTGGTTTCCCATCGGACAAATATTGTGTATCGCACCTGGTACCCTGTCCTGTTTTGGTATCACCTTCGTTGAGGTTCCACATAAGCTGAGATGATGCAAAAAGATGATACTACTAATTGGCCACATAGAAGAATCTGAAGGATCTTGATCTTTGCAGATCTCAGCAGTTGTTTGTCCACTGCCTTCAGTCTCTGCTGAAACTAAATCTGTCCCCTTGCTATGTGGAACAGCTACATACCGAGAAACAAGAATACCATTCCTTTGATACCCATCGTTGTTCCGTTGTGAGTTGGCAAGCTCACAGCAGTTGGCATCACTATGACAACCAGCTATGGAAAGTGAAGAACCTGATACCAGAAGCGAGTAGAGCAGAGGTGGCTTGAGGCGGTACCATGTGGTGGAAAAACCCTTTAAGGTGTTCGGATGCTAAGTGACACAGCAACAGTCTTGGTGTGTTTACCGAGTTTTAACGTTCTCTTTCAACGCTCTGAAGTTATGCAGACTGATTGTACTGAACTAACCACAAGTGACTGTTTTATTTTTCACATAGTCTGGCTTTAAGTTGTTACATTGGAATTTGAAATGTAACTACTATAATTTGGTGCTTTTTGTATAATATTTATCTTGGTTGCTTCTATTACTGCATGTCTCTGATGTTCGTAGCCCACTGCCTCACAGCAACATGTTGTAATGCTTCTTATTGATGGAAACACTTTTTGTCACATTGAGTTTTCAATATAAATGTTGGTACAGTATGATCGTTATTGTAACTTTATAATGTTTGCAGTTCAGAAGCCGAATCAAGATCAGGAAATAATCACATCAGAATCACAATGACTTTTCAATGTCAGAACACTTTACTATATACAGATGTTGTAGTCTGTAGTTAGTAAATTCCTCAGTGCCTTCGTGTGTTTGTTTTGGATTGTAAAACATGGTAACAAAGAAGCCCTGATGGTAACCAGTTAGTGGAACCCCCAGAGATTTTACTCATGTTCTCAGGGCACACAGTACAGAAGCAACAGTTGTGAGCTCTGAGCTGCAAGCTGAGCTTAAGCCTCTATGTTTACGTCACGTTTAACTGTTAACCGTTTGCAGGAAAGTTCCTGCAACATTAATTCAACCTTCTCTGTAGTGCACAGCCTGCAGGATCAGATGGTACAACATACTGATGTGGAAAAACAGCAAAAAGATTAATACACTGATGTTTAAGCTCAAGTTCAGTTTTATTTTCATTTCCATTAATACACATTGTATAGGAAAACGACAGCTTGAACAAACATTAATTATGAGTGCAAATGAGTACAGATTGCAGACTAACACACTGAGACTGTACAAGTTGTGTTTAATTCTTACTTATTTACAGTATGTTATATGTGGACAAGTGCAGGTCAGTGGATGTACTAACCTTTTCAGTTTTAGTGTAGTTTTCAGTCTGCACTTGATTTAGTTCCATTTGTTCACTTACTCCACATTGGTCATTTGTTCTACCACATGACCACCTGCATGCAAGTATGAGACCACACTGTCCCGGTATGTCAGAAGCCAATAATCACGACTGAACAGAAAAAGTTCAGGTGGCACTGAGTTATCTTGTTCGTCTCTACTGTAACATCTAACCAACAGTGAGCTTCACGTTTAGTTTCTAGACTTGGCTCAGCTCCGACCTAAAACTGTTTCCATGTCATAACACTTTCAGGTGTTATTTGTGGCAGTGGGAGGTGACTACGAGATGTTCACAGAAAACCTTACAGATGCTCAATGTACCAGTTGTCACATTTAAACCTTAACTGCTTTGTACATGCTGTCTTAACAGCTATGTTTAATAATCTATCAGTGGATTCCATGGGAAAATGCTCATACCTCAGACTTTGTAATACTTTTTTAGTCACAAGTGTTTTTTTCATGTGTAGGATAATCAGACAGCAGCTGATGCCAGTAACAATACTTCATATAGTGAAATAATATTTTCCTTGAGTTGTTTGGTCCACAAAATGTCACTTGCCCAGAATGTCAAAATATCTGTTTACTGTCACATTTAGTATGTTCCCACGTGCATTTTGACTCAAACATGACACAATCCAGTTGTTTCTGTTTTTTGTGGATCAACTACTCAACGTAAATAACATGACTTAAATAGCACCAGTGAGTTTCATCATGGCTGTTTCATCAGACTTACGTGATGAAACAGCTTCTTTTAGATTCTCATTTCATGTTCGTTTGTATGAAGCCTTTGTGTTGCTCTACAGAGGCTCTGTGGATGTTTCTGTGCCTGGTTGAAAAAGCGAGTTGTCATTAAGCCTGCACTGTTACCAGCTGCAGCTAAGGAATGTTTATTCTCTTTTAGAAAAAAGTCACTCAGAATGAAAGAGAACACCTTGCGACAAATCACTGTGAAATAAATGTCGGTGAGTCCAAATCAACCAGATAAAACCTGACAAGTTAAGTGTACATGGGATCCTCTCTCATTCTAATGTTGTTGTGCTTTTTGTGTTAGGTGACTGCGCCACAGTCGCAATCTGTGACACAATTCTTCTCTCGTGTGCCTTTGAGTTGACCTTAAAGATGTATGTACATCTCCATGTGTAATTCTGTGTGTTTGCTGGCTTCTTTAAAGTTTGTGGTCGGTTTGGGGATTTCCTATTTACTTCCACGTTATGCTGCATTTTGCTGAACGTTTGATGTTGGGGTTGGGAACATGAAAATAAAGGTTTTTCTATTTAATCCAGTTCTGTTGTTTGTCATCGATTTCTGTTTATCCTGTTTCATGGACCGAGGAACAGCAGTACTCTTCAGTAAACCACTTTTGTCTAGACTGAAATCTATTATCCTTAGCCCCATATGAACGTTTCTGTTGAAATACCATAAAGTTACCTACCACCAGTTAAAATTTGTAACAGTGTGCAGTTAAAAGGCACAGATATTTTTACACATGTTCACAGTTTCCTATATAGTGCCACCATGAGACTGCATGGCAGCCACCTCATCCAGGACGGCCATCTTGTTCATACATCATCCCCACCATTTTGTGCATCCAGCATGTTCATCTGTTCTGTCGTCTTTACCTGGTAACATAACCTTTAAAACTCTCTCTGGTTCTGGACTGCCCCTTCTGGGTCCAAATAACTCTAAAACCTCACATAGGCAGCATCTGTAGTCTGTAGGATGAAGTTGAATATAAAGACAATTACATAAGACAGTTACCAGATGACTGGGAAAGTACAGCTGTGTGGGATAAAAAGTGGTGTGATGTGATTAAAAGTGGGATAGTCAGA
>JAUYWH010000011.1:557927-568106 GCA_034779795.1 Ctenopoma multispine | reverse complement strand
CTCAAGTGGGACTGTTGGATTTTCTACATAGTTCTGTATATATACACTTATATTTTGCAAGGTCCTAAACCTTGCTAAGGTAAGTGCCCTGAGATGACCTTTGTTATGATTTGGCGCTATACAAATAAAGATGACTTGAATTGAATTGAATTAAATTTATCAGCTTCACGTCAACTTGGAGGGTTTTTTGTTCGTTCCTCCTACAAAACAGCTTCAGCTAAAAGATGTTGTTTGGCTTCCTGCATTAACTGTCTGTTTCCACAGCATTTCTATTTCTATTAGGTTTCGTAATTTAACATTCCAAAACATTACATTTCTTCTGCTTTAACCATTCTTTGGAAGAAGGACTTGGGTCTTTAGGGTCATTGTCTTGTCCTGTTTTTTTTTAGTTTAAAATCTTGGAGCGAATGAGATCCTTTGGCATGATTCCTGTGCTGCCAGCCTTTTCGGGGAGTATTCCCAAGGGGATCCTCAGGTGACTTATGGACACTTTTATTTTATATTTTTAGCATGTCATGATCTGATTCATACACTTATTACACTTATATTTTCAATAAACTGGTCATTAAAGAGATGTAACTGAGGTATACTGAGGTAGCTAATTTAAAGTGCCTATGCACAACAGTACATCATGTTTTATTAAGTCAGCTCTGTTCACATTCCAAACCTTTAAAGAAATTTGTTGTTTTACAGGTTGTATCCAGAAGCAAATGTAACCCAATTGGGACCTTGGGCTCAGTTCAACTGCAGCTTCTCATGCTCCTATATCTTAGACCCTCGGGACCCACTTTTCCTCCATATTGGATACCTCTATCTGTCTCAGGTGGTAAAGCAGTTTGGGACAGATCATATCTATAACACTGACACCTTCAATGAGATGACTCCACCTTCCTCTGACCCCACCTACCTTTCTGCAGTCAGTCGCTCTGTCTTTGCCTCCATGACTGCAGGTGAGTGTCTGGATGATTGGCATCCTGTTTAAATTGGAAACCCGCTGAATGCTTTACTTGACTTTACTTGCCAGACGCTTTTATCCAAAGCGACTTACAAGGAAAAGACACGAGCAGTTACCATTTGGTGAATAGTGATATTTTGGGATTCAAGTACAATAATTAACCTAGTTTGATGACCTACAGATGCCCCAGCTCTCTTAGAGAGACTGACCCCTTTAATCTCCTTGTGCTGATTTTCAGTTGTGTTTGAGGACTGTCCCCTCCTTGTCCCTCATCCAAATCTTTTTTTTCCACTAGTTGATACTCAGGCCATTTGGCTGATGCAAGGCTGGCTGTTCTTCAGTGATGCAGCATTCTGGAAACCAGCCCAGATTCAAGCTCTACTACACGGAGTGCCCCTTGGACGAATGATTGTGCTGGACTTGTTTGCAGAAACCGAGCCAATTTTCTCCTACACCGAGTCTTTCTATGGACAGCCATTTATCTGGTGCATGCTGCATAACTTTGGAGGAAACAGTGGTTTCTTTGGCACAGTGGAGAGCATCAACTCAGGGCCATTTAAAGCCCTCAATTTCCCAAACTCCACCATGGTGGGCATAGGTATGACACCTGAGGGCATTGAGCAGAATCCTGTGATGTATGAATTGATGAGCGAGCTGGCTTGGCGCAAAGAGCCAGTTAACTTGTCTAAGTGGGCATCGCTGTATGCAGTGCGACGCTATGGCAGCACACAAGAAGACCTGACAGCTGCATGGAGGCTTCTGTTTGCCAGTGTCTACAACTGTACTGTGCCTCATTATAGAAACCACAACCATAGCCCACTGGTGCACAGGCCTTCGTTCCGCATGAATACTGACCGTTGGTATGATCCAGCTGACTTGTTCAAAGCCTGGAAACTGATAATAGACGTGGCCCCTTCTCTCATGTCAAAGGAGACCTTCCGTTACGACCTTGTGGATGTGACTCGGCAGGTCCTGCAAGTCCTGACAACATCCTTTTACCAGGACATTGCAGATGCCTTCTGGAACCAAAAGCTGCCAGAGCTGCTGACTGCTGGTGGTGTGCTTATCTATGATCTCTTGCCTGAGCTCAATCGCTTGTTGAGTAGCGACCGCAACTTCTTGTTGGGTACATGGCTGGAGCGGGCACGATCCTTAGGCCTGGATGAGAAGGAGGCACAGCTCTATGACAGGAATGCCAGAAATCAGCTCACACTATGGGGTCCCAGTGGTGAGATCCTGGACTACGCTAGTAAAGAGTGGGGAGGACTCATGGAGGACTACTATGGCCAGCGCTGGGCACTGTTTGTCCATATGCTGGTGGACTGTCTGGACAGTGGACAACCATTTAAGCAGGACACTTTCAACCAGGCAGTTTTCCAGGTAGAAAAGGGATTCATTTACAACGGTAGAAAGTATCCGATCAAACCTCAGGGAGATACGTATGAGATTGCCCACAGGATCTTCCTCAAGTACTACCCACAGGCCTTAAAGAGACTATTCAGAGAAAATACTTGAGTGGAGGAAAAACTTGTTTCAAGTTGCAGCAAGAAGAATGTCTTCCTCCACCTCCAGTTTTACGTGGCAATCCCAAAACCTTTCGATGTAGACAATCTAACAATCAGAATTCACGGGAACAGTTTAATCTGTGTGTTGAAATCATGAATTGCAACAAATTACAAAAATTCTTTACTTTGCACTGATTAAATATCCAATCAAATATACTTAAAACAGATGAGACGGAAAATAGAACATAAAAATTATGACTTGCAGATGACTGTTAATTGTAGGTGTTGTTTTCATGTATGCATCTGTTGGTGCTGGTTTTTTTCAGCTGATCTTAAAGATGTTTTATCTACATATTTCCTTTCAAAGAGTGAGATGTTTAGATGAATGTCAGTCTCATGTCTGTGTGCACAGACAGTGCAGCAGAAATTAAGTAACAGACATTAAACATCCTGTCACTAATCAATCATAACGTGCTACAGTATAACTGCAGTTAGCAGATGGGCCACCTGGGAACCTTTGGTCAGTTATAAGATGGCATTTTTACTGCTGACACAATAATTGATAAAGTAAAAAAATCGATATTGAATATTGTGCCTTAATATGCTTTTTCTCCAGAATGTTCCTGGTACCTCCCTTCTCATGGACTAAATTATATATTATATATTGTGATCTGCATTTTCCATATCAGGGACAAATCTCTAGAAAGATTAAGCAATTAGCCCCCAACTTTGTCAACTCACTTCACTCCTGACATTCACTCTGTGCCATCTGCATTTGTATTCAAATGACAATTGCAACTGTAACCTATCAGGAAATACTTAGCCCCCTTTGCTTAATTTTCAAGAATGCCAATATAGGTATGAAATGCTGGGTGACACCTGATCAATCTTCAGATAGTGCTACCCCCTGACCAGGAACTTTTCTTTTATCTTTAATGAACCAGAAACCTTTGGTGTAAAAGGGACTTTAGTCAAATCAGGATCATGTGTTCATAGTCTTCACACTAAACAGCATCATGTAGGCTAACATTATAGTTACCAGACAGCAGGGAAACTTATGCCAGTGAGATTGGGTGATTACAAAGTGAATTTCTAACATGGTCGTGGTGCACGTTAGTTTATGCTGCCTATGCTTATTGCTCCTACATGTGTTTCTTTTCTTTTTAAAAAATATATTTTTATATGAAAATTTGTAGTTGTTAAACTGACATAAGTCACATAAAACTGAGAAGTCACATGGACGTCATTTACTTTTTTTTGATAAATGCAGTTTAGTTTGATTAAGATGAGTGTTGTAGCTGTCACTTTATGAGCACAGCTGAACTTCATAATGTGCCAACAAACATTCCACATTGCACAGAAGTAGTTGAGATTTGTGTAAAAGCTATTTTTGTATTTTGATGAAATAAACTGTGATTCTTCATCTCAGGCATGTCATAAGTCTTAAGGCTATGTGACTAATACAGTGATTTTATTCTGCATGTCTTTGTTGTGTTTCTGTATTGCTCATTGATGGTTTCATCTGCACACACAGACATGACCACTCTACTCAGTCTCCACTCACACTGTGCAGGATACACACATCACCAGTGTGTAAGAGAGCAGACACACAACCATAACCAGCTCAGATCAGTTCACTTAACTTGAATGTGTGTTTGGACCACCTTTGGAAATGATTATGACACAGATGGAACTAGCACTCACATGATTTATTTAATTGGTTTTCCAATAGGGCTAGAAGAGATGAGGCTTTTCTCTCTCAGCACGAGAGAGACAAATTAAATGTTTGTTTTTTTGTGAAATATTGGAGCTCAACAGAAATTCAAATAAAACCCACGTAATATGCTAGTAACTCATATCCTAACAATGGGCCACTACAAAAAAAAAGAGTATCATTATGATGATATACATCAAGTTGTGGAACTTGACAACCATCATGTCTTACACACAATACACACTGATCAAACTAGAAACCAGAAACGAGACAACTTAACAGTTTAATAGTTTTATTGTTGAAAAAATAATGAGTATCAGGTTTGTAGTCTTAGAGGGACATTTAGCTCTTTGAGTTCCTCTCTGTATGTACAATGACTATATCTCCTGTTCTGCTTCAGGTTCATTTAGAAGACATGTTAAATCCAGTATATCAAAATCACACACCGAGCAGTATAAAGATCTCTATTTCCATTTCAGGGCTCAGCGTGGCCAACCAGGTTCAGGTTCTCTCTACACTCCACATGCTGGAGTTGATTCACACAGTTCAGCAGTGGTAGAGAAGCTGAACTGCTCTGGCTGCACTTTCTAACCTTCAAAATGATACATTCACACTGTCCACAGTCAGACACACTAACTGTGGATTTCCACACGAGGACACTTTAGAGGGTCAAAAGTCATCACCTGGAAGAGAATGAGTGGAGGATGCAACTTGTCTGTTCTCACAGAATCCTTAATAAACTAAAATGTTTTAAAGACACCATTTTCTTTGAGCAACAATGCTGTGTTTGTGTCCACAGGAAAAGACAGTAGATACATTTTGAAAGCTTAGTAAACATCTAGGAAAAATGTAGGCAAAAATATGATACTTCCAGCAGGACATGAATGCAGCATACCGAGGGTAAAAAATTATTCTGATTGGTTGAGAAGACATTTAGTCATTATGCCCCTCCATTACTTTTTCTTCCTGGAGCCCATTAAAGAAGCACACAGCTGGTTTAGCATGTTTGTGTGACATTACAGCGACCACCCAGCTAACATGCTGCAACTACAGAAAGGAGACTTTCCAGAGGATCTTAAACTAAATACAATGTAGAAACATGTAAAGTGAACCAGCTGAACAGCTACTCCAGTATTGAGTGTGATAACTGTTTGACTGAAGTGGAGCTGAACACCAGCAATAAATGTACGAACTAATTTAACTGAGTTTTTAATGCTGCGCATGCTCTGGTAGTAATGTCCAGTGTGGTTAATGGTCTAAAACATACCTCACCAGCATTATGGTCCTTTAGCAGAGCTGACTTAAACTATGTAGTAAGACTATAAACTGCTTTCTGGTCCCTAACAGACTTTTCCTGACAACAAGGACTAATGTAAACAAAGTAAAACTGCATCATACAGCCAGTTCTCAGAGAATCACTGTCTGTGGCACTTTCTGCATCTTTAATCATCAGTGGTGAAAAGTCAGAAAAGAAGGTGATGCATCACACTGACTTCTCTCTTATGGCAGATATGGTACAGTGTGTGTATTGGCAGAGATTCCACTGCAACATTTGGAGGCAGATGAGGTGGGCGGTCTTAGCCACATCCTAATTCAGACTCTTAACTGATTCTACATAAAGTTCAGCTCCATCATGCAGCACCCACATTTTGCACAACCCATGTTTTGTTTGGCTTCAAATATTCAAATGTAAAAGTTGTCAGAGCTGCAGCCGAGTGTTACATTCAGACTGTTAATGTCGAAATTATTACATTAATACTGGGTTGCATGTCGTCCCCGCTGTCATTGTGAATATGATTTTATTCAAATAGTCTCATTCCATGTTTCCAGTCTGCCCCTCTACTACTGTCACTGTCAAATATGAAATGCATGAAAAAATTATTTTAATCATTCAGCATTTCAAGACAGAATAAAGTAAAGGAATTAGTTATAATTGATATAATAACACAGTAAAGGCCTATAGTAATTTTTAAACTGTGCACACATAATGACGTTAATGTTGAACAGTAAAGGTAAACACAGTGTGGACTGTAAATCATATTCAGTTAATGTGAGAGATAAATTAATAAGAAAAATGTCTTAGTTGTGACTTTAAAGGCAGGTGCTGGAATCTTCCGGATGCTATATGTGGGGAAAATGTGGATGTGCTGTTAGGAAACTCACCCAACTCTACCAACACGTTTCAGCAGCACTGGCTGATTTGTTTTTACACTGAGTGAATGGAAATTCACTGGCCTATGTAATGATAAGATTTTTTGTTAGTTGTGATACAACAGGTTAGAAACTCAGAGATGACTGAATGATCAGTAATCAATAATTTAAACACAGAAAACAAGGCAAACAGTGAAAGAAAAAAATCTTGTTTAACTCCTGTAAATATCCTTTAAAATACTCAAACATTCCCGTTATTCAAAGAAACGTCTACTTGAGTTAAATTACACATTTTCATCCTGGTCATTATATTCATATCATTTTATAAGCTACATCAACTGAACAAACCCTCAAAACCAGACTAAACGGGCTGTTGCCGGGAGATAAAGTGAAAACAGGTACCAGTCAACAAACGTAATAGACTTAAAAAAAATCACTTTGTGTCATCACACAGGCTCCGACTGATCCTATGTAGCTCACACTGAGATGACGATTACATTTAAATAATTTCAAACAGCTTCCAGGTTCTACTGAGCATGTTACCATCATGTTGAACTGACTAGAAATGAATCAAATGGGGAGAAAGCAAACAGGGAAGCTGCCCGGGACTCCTGGAGGATCTGGACTCATGCTTATTTTACCGTGAATGGATGTGATCATGACTCATCAAACTCAGGATAAAAATGTGCACACAGCTAACCAGAGCTCGAAGGAACATTCTCAATACTATAGTACAATACTAGTGGTTTCCAGAGCTTTCAGCCACATCTCATGCTGTGCTGCAGCACATGAAACCATGACACGTGGCTGAAGTCAGTGAAAGTGGCTGCTGTGGTTTTTATTTTTTGGTCAAACTAAGCTTAATATGTTTTCTAACATGTGACTTGTGTTTTAGTACCAACCAGCTGATCTGGACCAGGTCAAAAAACTAAAAGCAGCATCTCTCAAATTAATTTTCATGACCATCACAGCTCATATAGTGTCATTCCATATAACCAAACCATCATCTCTCCAGACACTAACAACGATGGAGGATTTTCCAATTATTACCCAGTTAGAAACTACTACATTAAAATAATTTAAAATCTCACAATCATTCCTGGTTAACACTGGAGCAGTGACACCAACATCCAACATAGTCAGGAACAATGTCAGCTTTTGATAGAGGTTTTCTCAAACACTGGGGGTACAAGGTGTCACATCAGCAACATAATCTGATTCCTCAAAGCGGGACATTAAGAGGGGGAGACGCCACATGTTCAGAATACACAGCAAGGAGCACAAGCAAACTGGAACCAACACGTCCAACGATTAAAACAGACAAAGGTTAGGAGGTCAAAGAACATGACTTCAAAGGGAACACTGATGAGATGAAGACTATATCAAAGCAGGAAGATCAACTCGCTGAGTGTGTAATGGTAGAAATCGTACAGTAAGTTTACCTGAGTTAGATACCTGGAAAGTGGTTCCAACAAAAACACAAAATGACCACCCGACTTAAACAACGTTCTGCAGACTTCTTTCACCTGATGCTCGAAACTCTGAGCCCTGGTTTAACCCCTACTGGATCAGGCCAAATCCACTACAGCAGAAGAGCAGAACTGAAAAGTTGATCCACAAATGTTACTGCTCATAACCTGCAGCACTTCTCACAGTCACATGAAAACAACAGTTTCAATGTGTTGTGTATCTGTTGACAAGTTCCTATTGTCTTACTTTAAATATTGTCCTAGTTTTAGGTGTACTGAGACACACCTTCAGGAAATATCTGTGCTGTGTTTTGGAGCATCAGGAAGTCTGGAGAGGTCGTGTTTAAGCTCAGACTTGTAATGCCTTCATGGACTGATTAGTGCATGTGCTTCTGTCAGCCTCTACTTACTACCACCACTCTGTTTACATGCACGTGCAGACACACGCACGCACAAAGAATCACAATTATGTGAGATGAAGATGATGATGACATTGACTGTTCTATTTTCTTGATTCTTTGAAAGGAGGGTGGCTTAGGGGGAGGAGACAGCAGTTCACTTAGGGCAGCTCAGGAGTTGTGAGTTCTAGGCGGCGTCGCAGAGGATCTGCTCCAGCACCGTCTGCAGGTGTTTGAGGCCGTAGATGTAGCCGTGATCGTGACTCTCGCTGGGGAAAACGTGGGCAAAGTCAATCATCCTGACCTCCACCCCTTCGTCTTCTCCGCTCACCACTGTCAGATCACCTCTTTGTCCTTTCAGCTTGTCCTCTTCTCTCCTCCTGCCACAGTCCTCCCTCTCTCTCTCTTCCAGTTGGGTTTTGTTTCCATTTCCGTTCGGTACTTGCTGTGACTCGCTGGTTCTCTTCCATGCAGAGTTGTCTTCTTCGTACAGTACTGAATTGTTCCCTCCAGAAACTGAGCTCACTGTTGTCTCCACAGCATCTCTGTCTCCACTGTTGGCATGGAGATGACCCTTGGGGAAGTGGTGGTGGCCAGCTTTCCTGTGATTGGTGCATATGGTAGCCAGGCTGTAGTCCAAGGGCATCACCACCTGAATGTTGTTGTTGTTGTTGTACTCAGCCACTGCCTCTTCCTGCCCCGCCCCTTCCTGTATCATCTTCTTCTCTCCATCCTGACCTTTTGCCACAGCTGGGCTCACTGATTGTGTGCTAAGGGGAGAAATGGAGGATGAGAAGGAAGATGAGGGGAGGCCCTCATAGACGAAGAGAAGGGAGCTGGCATAGAAACTCAGCTGACGCTGAGACTCAAACCAGTGGAGGATTCGCTGCACCCTGTGGATGCTGGCTGACACAGCATCCTTCCTCAGATGAACTCCGTTATGGAAGAATTTAGCCAGGCCTAAGAGGAGAGGAGAGGCTCCTATTATTTCATTCCTCAGATTAGACTAATGTCATGCACATGTTGCTACAGAAGCTGGAAAGATGTCACAACAAACTGAGCCTGTATGACTTTTGGATGATTTTAGAGAAACAGTGTGACATACAACCTACATATTCTCTCAGTATAATACACATACAGTATGATTATCTTCCAATTCCACTTTTTTTTTTCAAAACCTATAAAACACATACCATCTTTAATAGTGTCCTTAACCAGTCCCCTTCCATAGTGCTGGTCGTAGGAGTCAAAACTGTCACTGCACACCTTATACACCTGGAACACAACAACATACATGATATTATAGAGAGTGCCGTGTTTGTGCTGTTGTGTTGGAGTGCATTACATTAAGATATTACAAACACCTCCCACTGTGACCTATGAAAAATTTATCAGGTAATTTATTGTGTATCATGATACAGAGGCTATGATGTGATATATTATGATATACTGTAATACTGTGAGCATATTTTTTTAAATCTTATTTTAGGATTTTTACTGTCATTAAAAAACACAAAACATTATATGCATAAATTATGAGTTAAACAAACTGATACAGCACAGCACTATATTGCGATACCCAGGTGTGGTCAACAAAAAGTGAGAAATTCTAATCTTGTAAAAGCAGAATTCATACCAGCTGCTGTGTGGATCACATTAAACAGTACAGGTATTGTATCATACTGTATAATACTGACTAATACTAAATGGTTAAGAAGAGTGTTTTGGAGTGTAGTGGACTAGATGCATTGATTTGGAGTCACTACCTTAATAACTTGATTCCCAAAAGTTGTAACTTTATTCAATTCAATTCAACTTTATTTGTATAGCGCCAAATCACAACAGAAATCATCTCAAGGCACTTTACACTGTAGAGTTTAAGACCTTACACAGAATATATACTGTATACAGCCTTCAATAATATGAAGTCTGCCAGTACCCCTTGCTGAAAAGCAGCCCCAAACCATGATGCTTCCACCCCCAAACT
>JAUYWH010000011.1:541969-557827 GCA_034779795.1 Ctenopoma multispine | reverse complement strand
GTAGGAGAAATATGATCTCTCTTGTTAATTCCAGTTAGAACTCTGGCTGCAGCATTCTGGATTAACTGGAGGCTTTTGAGTGAGCTATTGGGACATCCTATCAGTAATGAATTGCAGTAGTCCAGTCTAGAAGTGACAAATGCATGGACTAATTTCTCAGCCTCACTTTGAGACAAGATATTTCTAATTTCAGCAATATTCCTCGGGTGGAAGAAGGACGTTCTAGATATTTCTTTTATGTAGGAGGTAAATGACATATCTTGGTCAAAGATGACTACAAGACAGTAGCACTTGAGGCCAGAGCTATATCATCTAGAGTGGCAATCTGACTAGATAACATGTCTCTAAAATTTTTAGGCCCAAATAGAATAAGCTCTGTCTTGTCTGAATTAGGGAGTAGAAAATTACAGGACATCCAGGCCTTTATGTCTTTTAAACAAGCTTGAGGACTGAGTAGTTGATTAGTTTCTGCTGGTTTTATAGATAAATATATATAGCTGGGTGTCATTCACATAACAATGGAAATTCATGTTTATGTGTTTCCTTATAATATTGCCCAGCATGAAAATGTATAAAGTAAAAATAATTGGTTCAAATACAGAACCCTGTGGAACTCCATAACTTGCATTTGTGTGTAAGGAAGATTTATCATTAACATGAACAAATTGGGATCTATCTGATAGATAAGATTTAAACCAGCTTAGTGCTGTTCATTTAATCCTAATGACATGTTCCAGTCTGTGTAATAGAATGTTATGATCTACAGTGTCAAATGCAGCACTAAGATCTAACAATACCAGTACAGAGAGAAGCCCTTGGTCTGAAGCTAAGAGAAGATCACTGGTGACTTTAATAGGTGCTGTTATCTGACATTAATGTCCACTGATCTCCGTGAAGAGTAGAGAACAGAGCTGAAGTCCACATGTGCACATTTATGACATTTATGAGTTTACACAGGGTGGGGGCCAGGCAGCCATAAAGCTGGTTTGTCATCTGTCATTTACACTGAAGACTCAGTTAGACAATCAGGCCCTACCATAAACCTGTGGGCTGTTAGACATATGAGTAATTTCCATCTTACAGAGACCATGAACATTCTTCCTCCCCTCACTCACGTCCAGTTGCTCCCGAATTTTCACAGTTTGATAGATAACGTTCTGCAAACGTTTGTATTTCTTCTGAAAGCTCATGTTGCCTTTTCCTTTCAGTTTAGGCACCACACTGTCAGTTTCTGTAGAAACACAGCAGGGCTATGCTGTAATGCATGCTGAAGATTAGAAAGTGTCAGTGGAAGTTGCACTGTAACATCAGTGGTAATTAGGCTTTCAAAGATGAATTATGTAATTTTGTACTAATGAGAGATGAAATAGAGAGTGTTTCATTCTCATTAGCACCGAGCTTAAAATAGTCTGAACAAAAAGCTCAGCAAATAGTTCAACAGCATTTTCTTACATGTAGAAAAAATAAACTGGCAGCTAGTGACAGTGTTACAGTGATTTTATACTCAGACTTACCTAAATCTCCCTGACTTAGCTTTGCTACTTGCTTTGTGCCTAACTTCTAATCAGCTACTAATCAGCTGCTAACAAACATGTTGAACAAGAAGTTTGAATTCTAGTAATCAGTTCAATGAAAAATGTCAGCAGGGTGAGGATGGTCAAGCTTAGGGTACAGAGCCAGTGAACACATGAGTGACCTCACAAAGAGACAATGACAAGCATGTGTGTGTCCTCAAACATGAGAGATGTGCTGTTCACCTCAGCATATCTCATTAGTTAAACATCAACTCATCTCAGGCTCTGCAATAATACGTCACTTTGGTCACTGCTGTGTGTCACTCGCTCATTACCTCTTGCTATTTGGAAAAACTGTGTGATTATCACAGCAGTGCCCGGGTAACAGGTTGTTACCCGGGCACTGCTAATGTTAACTGGGTCATACTGAAAACACGTCTTCATCTTCTGACTATAGCAGTAGTTCAGCACTAAAGCTTCAGACATCTGCTGTTTTATTGTTACATTATACTGAAGGAATTACTGTTCATAAACCTGCCTCAAGCTTACAGTGAAATGAATGTGACTTCACTGAATTGTATGAGTGCCCTCTTCTGGAGGACAAGGAAAACTGCAGCTGGAATATAGATTTTTTTCCCCTGCCACATAAGTAATAATGTGAAGGTCCCTAGAAACCTGCGCTAAATAAGTGGTGAGGTGGGTAGAGTAGCCAAATATTGTACTCAAGTAAGAGTAGCGTTACTTCACAATAGTATTACTGAAGTAAAAGTAAAAAGTAGTCATCCAAAAAGTTACTTAAGTAAGAGTAAAAAGGTACAAGTAGTGAGTAACTGTTTGTAACATTTACAGTCCACCAGTGTCAAACTTGAAATACTAGACAAACCCCAGTCGGGCTTAGTCAAAACTCACCCTCATGCCGAGGACCAGGAAGCCAATCTCCTCCATCAGTGGGTATTTTCTTATCTGCTGTTCCCGTTTCTCCTGCGAGGCGAACGGGTCGTAGCTGCGCTGGCCCAGCTTCACATCCATGATGCACGGCTTGACAAAGTGATGAGTAACGTCCTCCAGCTTCAGGTACAGGTCTGAGACAGTGGCAGATACAACAGTGATGATGTATGGACTTATTACTACACAGTGCATATCACACTGACAGTGGTTCTGATTCAAAATGACACTGAACAGTCAATACTGGCTACAGTTCTGATATGAGGTTCCTACTTCTTTGACTACTGACTGCACGGACTCCATCTATGCATATATCTATCTATCTGTCCATCCATTTATCACACAGTGTCGTACCACTGGGGCTGTCAGGAGACGACCAGGTGCCATAGTATTTAGGGAGGTGGTTTCGGAGTTCCAGAAGACGTGGATCACAGCACTCCTCTGCATACACCTGGAACACACACACACACACTAATCATTGCAACACACTGTACAGGTAGGTGCTGTATGCATGCATATTGCAACAATTGATTACATAAAGATTTTATTTGATTCTGATCTGTCAGCACACAACACAAGTCTGAAAACCCAAGAGAGAAGCTAAAAGAAAAGATTTTAAACCACAGTCTGCTGCTGAGTGAGCTTTAAGAAAACTTCAGTAATGTACATAGACTCCTGCTCCTCTGCATGATCCCGGGTCAGTGTGTGATGTGTGTAGCTGGGATTAAGTCCGGCTCCTTTGGTCAGGATGCAGGCTGATGTGACGCCATGACTCACTACTGTTTGTATGGGAGTTGCTGAAAGCAGCAGTGGTGCTAAGCTCTAAAGCAAACAGTAAAGCTCTGAAGCACCACACACACTGTGGGAGCTGATAGACCGACTCATATTTAACCGTTTCACAATGTCCCCATCCATCCTTCCATCTTTTTTTGCACCTGCTTAGACAGACATATGGTCATGTTTTTACAGTCGGCTTATCCTGCAGAGGTCACGCGAAGCTGAATCATATCCCACTTTTTTTTTCATTAATCTGGTTTTATTTCAGCTGATATGTCCCAGGTCAGGGCGGCACGGTGGTGTAGTGGTTAGCACGGTCGCCTCACAGCTAGAAGGACCTGGGTTCGATCTGTTCGTCTGTATGCCGCCTGCGATGGACTGGCGATCTGGATCTGTCCGTCTCTCGCCCGAAGACAGCTGGGATAGGCTCCAGCACCCCCGCGACCCGAAACAATCTGTTCGGTGTTGTACATGCATGTACACTGATGTGCCATTTCACAGAGATAAAAACACAACACTCCCCAAACTGTGGATTTCGAGAATGGTTACACCATTTTACACCCCAGGCTGGTAAATACAGCTCTAAACACAGTCTGAAAGACATTATACTTTTCCTGCATTATTAGCAGTAATAGAGTAGAGTATGGAGTAATTAGCAGTGCTCTGAGGAGTCTGATCTGATTCTCACAAATAAATTATCTCTTAACTCTAATAAGTCTTAGTCAAAATGGTGACCATGTTTTGCTGCTGTGTTTGAAGTTTTAATATTTGTAAAGGCATTACCGTGCTGTAAAACTGCAGCTCTCGTGGCCCTCTTGGTGGAGGCTGAAGCTGCTTCAGAACGGTTCCATCTGGATGCTGCAAAATACCTGCAACAAGCATAAAGACGGTTCTGAATGTGAGAGCAAGATAAGACAAAGTTTAGTCAAGCAAGGGTGCTAGAGAGGGGAGCGGCAAGTAAAGGCCGAACCAACTTCAACCTTTGTTTCTGCATATTGCTGTCGTGCAGATGACTGATCTTGAGATCAGTCTCAGTTTAAAGATCATGGGCTGATTCAGTGGTAAATCACTGTAAATGAACAACATTGTTCATTTAGCCATGAACTGTTCACTGTGGTTAATGTTAAACACTGAATCATAAATCAAACACCGTGATCTCAGACAGCAGCAATAAAATACAGAGATAAAGAGAGCGGGAGAGAACAAGCTGCACACCCACACACACCCAGCTGTGTGGATGACTTTTATTAACAGAGAGCTGCAGAATAATACATGTAGATATGACTATGACATTTCTATAATACAGGTCTCTCTATAAGTGGCTATTAAGAACCTTCTCTTTAGCATCAGTCCAACCAGGATATTGTGATCACACTTTTGTGATCTGGTTCTGTTTCTGTGTTGTATGTGTGAATACAACATACTGCCACAACAAGACTGCCAGGATGTGAAGTCAGGTGAAGTCAAGTTCTTTGAGTGAAACGAGTTTCAAGTTTGGCATAAAGACTTAAGACTGTGTGTGGACTTTACATAAAAAAGTAATAGAATATGCAATGTGAGCAGTGTTTCAGTGTGCGGTGTGGAGGTATTGAGGCATTCAGGGACTGCACAGAATGTAGGTCATTCATATTTTAGACGTTCCACATTAGGGCACAAAATACTATTTTTGCAAATTTCATGTGTCATCTGCAAAAATCATGCAAATGATTTTGTTATTTTATTTTAGGTCACCATTATCTCCAGAAAGAAGTCTGTGACATCCAGGAGGTACGTAATAATTTTGATAAAGACTTTTTAGAAGTGTGTTAATGGACTGCCTCAAAAGTGGAGTCAGGTTCAACTTCTCTGCCTGTTGTGTGTCTGAATCACAGCTTACATGTGATCACTAAACAGACACAAAATCAGTCATCTCGTTTTCTGATCATCGATTAATCAGACTGAATGAATTCAGTGCAGTAGGTGAGGATGTGGTGTGTTACTGAGACAAACAAGCATGTGGGTAAGTAATAAAAATTATTGTTTTTTTAAATTACTGTAATAAAAAAAAAAGTTACATACAGCAGATGTACTGTAGTTGCTGCTGGTGGTAAATACTAAGAGATCTGATACACTGAGCATCCCTGTGTTTATTATTCCAGCTAAGCATGTGCTTCCAGCGGCTCTTGTCCTGTAGATAAGGTGCGTGCATTACCTTATCTAAAACCAGTAAAACCAGTGAAACCAGTTCACTGAAGGCAGGGTGGAGTAATTCATTTCATGCTTATTCCATTACGTCACAGGTTATTTACTGCTGCACCCTTTGGTTTTGTAGTGACCAAGCACTTTTTCCATAATTAAAATTTGTAGTGGTATCTACTGTTGGTTGTCCAGTCAAGCCTGTCAAGTTGTGCAGCTTTGTTTGCTCTGTTAAAGGAAGGATGGAAGCTGTGTACATTTATTTTGAGGTCAACAAGAACACGGCATTTGTTTAGTTGTTTATCATGAACTGACCAACCACTAATTAAGTATTCTTCTCAGTATTCAATAATAATGTTAGAATATTGGTAAAGATGAGTCTCCTGTTACATCACCACATGCTGACCACTGCTGATTACTAATGGACTGAATTAACCTGCAGGGGAGGATTAGTCTGCTCTCTGGCTCATGCTTAGATTGTTCTAAGAACACACACGCTCAACAGTATGCAAAACCTTCACACACATGGAAAAGCAACCCGCCCACAAGTGAGGGGGCGGGTTGCTGATATGAGCCTGAGGGTGGACATCTGTCCTGTGTCTGGAAGGTCATCAGTCTCACTCTGAACACCGAGCAAGAGGCGGTCATCCGTCCACTGCTGCCAGAGACAGTAACAGCTCAAACCATTAAGTCTACATTAGAGCAGCTCATGAACTGCTCTATGACTGCTACACTATGTCCACAGAGGTGTGGGTGTGGTGTAATGCAAGCAGCAGAGCAGCAGCTTCAGGGCTACGTCTGCATCCACACATGAGGTGTTTGGCAGTGCTCACAGCCCAAAATACCATTTCTATAGTTACATGTGTAAAACACACCTCTGGTCAGTCGAGGTACGTGTCTTCAGTGGACTCGCTTCACAGCCTGAGTAGACATCTGGAATGATTAAAATCTGTTGTGTTCAATGTGTATGGGACAGATGACTGAAAGGGTCATCGTAGAAGAGTAAACTACATCTACTGTTTATTGTAAAAATATAAGAGAAAGTTGAACCTGAGACTTGAATTGAATGTGATGCACACTGGCATGAAACACAGCGTGTCTGAGATATGATAACACTGGCAGATGGTAGCAGTCACTGTTAGTTTAAATTATGTTTAGTTGTATTAGTTGCAACAGTAACACTTCATTAGACAGTGAAATGTTGTGGGTTATGAAGCAGCACAAATACAGTAGAAATACTTCAGTAAACTACAGTACAAGTACCTCAAAACTGATCTTGGGTCTAAGTGTACTTACAGTAGTTAGCACCACTACAAACATTACTGCACAGTCATAATCAAATGTTACATTCAAAAAATGAACAAAAAGCAAGAAACAATGCGGAATTAAAGCTACAACGTGAAATATGACAATATACTAAGCTAGTGCTAGTATGAGACACTGATCCATCCAGCTCGCTCTTCTACGGTCTGCTATGCTCTGCACAGCCCGTCATCTATCACAATAAATAAGAAGCTACAGAACTGACTAATGAAGCAGAACTTGTTGAAATTCTCTGATTGGTAAGCAGGATAAGCCTCACGGAACCAGTTGCAGAAGGGAACACCTGTCCATATTAATAATATGTTTTGGAACAGTTCAGGTTTGAGTCCTGCTCCACCTTCAGGATGAAGACTCATCACAGAGCAGCTGACGATCTATGGTTTTCTGTCTTGCATCACACACTGTAACTAAGTTAGGAACGAACCATGATCTAACTACACAGACACAATCACGACCTTATAGAGAAAAAAAAAAGATTTGCATGTAAGGTCACTGACAGTGCCTGTCTGTTCCTGACAGTGTTGAGTTTCATTACCCTCTCTTTTTCTTAACAAGAAGGAAGGCTTAGAAAATTATGCCACATCTGCACTGTTCTCAAAATAGCTTTCCAGCTGGTCACGCAATCACTTAACACACACACACACACACACACACACACACACACACACACACACACACACACACACACACAGTTTGTCACTGTGTGGAGTACCAGTGCACCGACTGCATATGTGCTACACCTGTAAAGTAAACGAGTCGCTCATTTCAAGCATCAGACAAGTCAAGTCCAACAATCAAAAGAGCACTTCTTTTTGCTGTGGCTTTACAGTCAGAGGTTGCTATCATATTGTGTAGTACACATGAGCTATTGAATCATTGGTTTCCCTGCTCAGGGGACGTCTTTACAAAGAAACACTACTCTGAGCAACACATCTTCCATTGTCTTTGACTAATTACAACTGGTCAAAACAGACGACACAATGGACACACTTTAAAAAATCTGTGTCCAAAAAGTGTGTCTGGATAATTAACATCTCACCCCACCCCCCAAAGAATGATCAAGCATGTACCACAAAGGTTTATGAATTGAATGAGAGAAACTGAAGTAACCTGTGAAACCACCTTCTTGGACCAGTGGTCAATGAAGCGACATTCAAACAAAGAGCTGAGGTGGAGAAGTCGTGTGGAGGCCTGGGGGAAACAGTGGGAGTTAGCAGATTTATTTTCAGTCAGCAGCAGTACAAGCTCAACAGGATTCCAGGACTCCTGGAAGTGTTGTGGAAACTGAAGGTGTCTGCTGGTTGAGTCTCAATACTGTGTCAATACCTATATGTCAGTTATGTGTGCAGCCTGTGTTTAATGATTATTCACTACCAAGCCCAATGAGGGACAAAGGGATTGTTCCACCATACTGACAAACACACTTTACCACTTCATTGCATTTTCTCCTGATAATTCATAAGTGACAGGCACTGATGACAGGTTCTGAGGTGTAGACAACATGGATCCAGGTCAAGTGATGCTTCTAATGAGCCACATGGTGACATGTAACATAAATAAAAATACAGTTAAGGTATCAAAATTGTATCAGGAAAGACAGAAGCTCTGATCAGTGCAACCACACCTTCCTCACGCAACCTCAGTATTCGCTCAGATACATACTACAGTGTGGAAACCAGTTGATATTTTGCATTAATTGGTTACAAAACGTGATCTGATCTTCATCTAAGCCACAAGTATAGATTTGGTTTAGCCAGTACATGATACACACACAGTTGTATCTGTGTATTTACTGAACACACCCTTTAAACACTTACAGTGCTGAAAAAAGTAAGCAAACCGTTTAAACTAATAACTTGCTGAACCTCCTCTGGCAGCAGTAACTTTAAACAAGTGCTTCTATTAAGTCCAATACCTGTCTGGGCCAATCCAAAAGGTGGATTTTATTTTATTTTTTTATTAGAGTGCAATGCAACTACACCATGAACAGTATATGTGTATTCACTCACTATTTTACTACTTAGTAGTTACGGTCTTTGTCTATAAAGTATTACAGTACACACGTGATGCATGTACGACTAAATAATCACTTCAAAATTTAATTTATTTATCAAAGAGATCAAAAAAGGCAATGTCGCAAGAAGAAAGGATGACAAAAAAAACAGCGTGACTGAGCAAGAGACTGAACAGGAGTAAATATCGAGAGCAAATTTCATAGATCTGAATCATAGAAATTTGACAAATATGAAAAAATAAAAAAAAATCAGGAAGGGGGCCAATACTTTTTCCCAGCACTGGATCTCTGAGGCGACAGTGCTAACCCCTACAATGCTGTGCCGCCTATCTCTTGTTTTTAGAGCCCGACGATAAAGGATTTTGAAGGCTGATACAGATACAAATATTTGTTGGTTCTAAAATCAGATATTCCGATATATCAGCCGATATATATATATATATATATATATATTTTTTTTTTTTAAATATTCCTTTATCGGCCATTATAAATGCCAATACCGATAGTTTGGAAAATGCCTAATATCTGACGATATTATCGGTTGGGCTCTACTTGTTTTAATAGCTATGTTGTTTAGATTGTCGCCCAAGTTTCACTTTGTGTCAAGGTCAATCAAACTTTTCAAACCTTATTTTGGTTGGCTAGCTGTGCTTTAGCCATTGGCATAGCCTGACATTTCCTATATGTTACAGGCAGGTATTAGCAGCATATTTTCTCAGCTTCAGATGTCATTAGCTTAGCATGTTGCTACAACGTAGTATGAAATGATTCTACAAACATAAAATAAAAAGTTGCATACTGTAGCTTAAACCTACTATGAACAACTGTATGCATTAGTTATGTATTAGCATCTCACACATTTCTTGTGTTTTATTTCATCATGTTTATTATGGAGTCTTAAACATTATAGACACTGTAAAGAATGCACAACTTAAACGCCATATTGAATGGACCCATACAGCTAAATGTAGAATGTCTGTGAAATGTACAGGCTCCGTGCACAGTATATTACTGTTCTGTATGCTGATTACTGGTTCTAACTTGAATAATGTCTGTTGGAAAGAAGCCAGCTTAGTTTATGAAGAGGTTCAGTCAGTGTGGTTCAGTGTACCGCAAGTGTCTGATTTACAGCAGGTCTGTTGTAAAGGCTTCTTTTAATTTGTGGAGGTCATTGTCTTTTTTCTGGATACTCAAGAGAATGTTATCACAAAATTGATTATCTGTCAGTCCCTTAACCTGCACAATAGTCACTGTTGGGTTACTGTTTTACGTAGTTTTTACTAAAGAGCTGGTAAAATAAAAAGAGTATGACTTAAAGTCAACTAATGTACGTAACTGATTTTGTGACAAGAAAAAGCTATCCACTGATAAGCTCAAACACATAAGTTATACTTGCTACTTTATTATCTTGCACATCTTATACATGCTGCTAGTTCACATCACTTCCTTAAAAGTTCATGCTTAGCATTCATGCTAACAACCACTTAACCACTACAATCGCACAGTCCTGTGGTTGGTCTGCTTCGCTTCCACACCACACTAAACAAGATGTGCTGAAAGAATGCAGCATGTTAGTGAGCATCGAAGTTTTTTTCATACCCTTAAAAATTAAGTTATATTGTGAGTTGATTCAGACTCGTTCTTTCAAACAAGGAGAACATGAACTTTTCTCTACATGAACCAAATACAAAGAAACCAAACTCTACCACATCTGACCACACATATTAATGTGTAAGGGAATTCTTCAGGTGAAACTGAAACACCTGTGAACAGGTTTGTCTGAGCTTACATCCTGGCCCCCTCCAGACCAGAGGCCACTCCTGCAAAATGTTCTGTCTGTCCCCACTACATAAAAATGCATCTTCCAGGTGCTTACAATTCTTTAGGGTATCTGACGTAGGACCCGTGGGCTCATCCATCACAGACTGTGCTGTAAGTGACACCGTCTGCTGACTGTATCACAAACAATCGATGCAGCTCAACCCCTCACATAATGAGGCACAATGGGGACTCTGATGATGGCGGGTGTCCTGTTTGCATCAGTGTCAGAGTGTGTCAATAAAGAATAGAGTTATGAGAACGTGAATTGTGAATATCCTGCACATATCGGCACAAATGAGAACCACAGATATTATGTGCAAAGACCCATGACCGAAGATGTAGTTGGTTTAGATTAGTAGTGATGGTGCTGTTGTTATTCAGAGCAAAACAAACAAAACATATTTATAATTCACTCCCACAGGTGCATGAATCCACTGTGCTGCTGTCCATGCTGACAGAAAGAGACATGATCAACCACACTGTGGTTCATAGATCACACACAACTCACTCAAATACAAGTTAACCTCTACAACTATTGATACACCAGCAGATATGTCAACAGTCATGTGTTTGCTTGCTGGTTTATATTAAAGCCCAATTTTCCGTTGAACTCAACAGTTGATATCATTTCCTCAGTCACATGTAGGCGTGATGAGCCAGAACTTGTTCTGCTCCACGTCAGGATCGCAGAAAGTAGTTCGAGACAAAACTTTGAAATAAGAGACGTTTGTCCACTTTACTTACCCACTTTGTCCACTCCGTATTTGTGACCCGCCACCTGATGTGACAGCGGGACACAGCCGTTCAGATGACCCTGGCCTTGTGGCCCCAGAGGCCTCTGGGCACAATTCTCTTTGGAGGGGAGCCCGCCGGAGAGCCGCGGGGTCAGGTTCACCCCAAGACCTGAGGAGGGGGCTGAGCCTGGGGTCAGCTCAAGTCTACCGAGAGTTAAAGAGGACTCCATCATCACTCGATGCTGAGTTGTTGACATTTGTAAAGATAGAAAAAAAACAGAACGCCTACGTCCAACACAAAAAGAAAAAGAAGACCAAAAATAGATTAAACTGTATCGATTCACATGTTGTTATTACGTAAGCAAAGGACACAGCCCCGCACACAAATTCAACAAACTGTTTGGGCGTGAGGTTGACAAGGCTTCATGGAAATGGTTAAATCCAGGCGAAACCGACACAGCCTCAGCTGTGTTCGCCGTTTTCGGCCCGCGACAACAAGCACGGTGACGGACAGCAACAGTGTCGTAACCCCCGGTGTGACCAGCGGTGAAGCAGGGCTCCCGAAGCAACGCTGATTCAATGATTTTCATATCTCGAACAGCAGCATAAATACATCCTAGCCACATCCCACTTCCTAGCAGTCTTCCGACCAGCACAACCGCGCAACACTTCCGCTCGCATCTTCAAAATAAAATGACTGGAGACGTTTACATAACTGCGTGCACCGCAGTTACATTAAAACTACAGTACATTGCTGCTCATAAAAATCCACCAGCTGTGATGGGAGTCGTTTGTTTGACTCCTCTATCCAATCCAATACGTTCCAGGCAAAACTGACCGCATTTATTATCGAGGGACGTTCAGCTAACATCCGGTGTGGTCTATGTCAAGCTAGCTTATGGCAGCCCCACTTCCTCACTGGAGAAGTAAATACTGTTGTTTCACACCAATAGTGATATTACGACACAGCTACCAGTGACTAGCTGCACTCCGCAAATACACAAACACGCAGGGCGCACATAAACAGTAAACCAAGACTGAGTCTTGTCAGTCCGGGATTCAATTGCTAACTTATCAGAGGTGCTCATTAGGCTACTAAACAAGCCCTTCATCGGACATCACACTTCCCGCAGAACCATATTCCTGTACAAATCCTGCGTTTTGAAGGTGAGCGCAAACACGAAGCACAGTCGTCATAAAATCCATCGTATTAAAAGAGGCCGTTGGAGATATCCAGGTCAGTCTAGGCAGACACCTCTCTGCCTAAGGTGCAGCGCCCAAAACCTGCCACATGTTTACATTTGCTACTACTGTCGCAAAAAAACCCATTCTCACAGTTACCATTTGCGGCAGCACTGTTGACTTTTTTGTGTTTGTTTTTATTTAATTAACATTGACGTAGGTTACAAACCTTCACGGTAATTTCACTGATGTGGTGCCAGTGCAGAACACGCATGCTGAATAGTATTAAATTAATAGCATTAAAATTAATTAAACTAATTATTAAGAACCAAAATATTATCCAACACAGTTTAAACACTGCATAAACAAGTCATCTCCTGCTTTGGCAGGAAGCCAGCTCTAAAATGAAACAAGTTATTAGATGGATGTTGTTCAGCATTTTAAGGACACCTCTGTTGGGTTACCCAAGATTAGATGTGACAGATACTTTATTTTACTTGCCTCTGTATCTCTGTTTTCCTGAATAAAAAAAATATTTATCTGATGAGGGTTGTCATATGTTGATATAATATTTCACTACATTCAACTGCTTCCTAATTAAAGTGACACCCACTTCTGCGTCACAACTGATAAGGAAATAACGGCACTGAAGCATTGTTCTAAGGGGAACAAAAAATTCTGTACCAATTAGCCAGACATATCTGTTAAGTTAAGTGTCCCTGTTTCCATCCAAGCCCCTTGCATCAAAGAGTGTTGCCTTGAGTGGAGGTGGAGTGTTTTTGCAGCCTAAAGACATTCAGCTATTTAATTTTTAGGACACTGGCAATAACAGACACATCTATAGCATTCGCCCTGCCCCCTCTTACTTGTATTGTTGTTACTGATGTGCTTTCAAGCTAAAATTTCAATTTTATAATTATTTATTTATTTATTTGTATGTTGAGTTGCTAAGCAGGATAAAAAAAAGTCTGGACAGTAAAAATAAATAAAATGAAAATATTTCACACAATTTTTGCACAATTATTTCATTATTATTGATAATGTGATTATTGAGTATTTAAAATCTTTTTTAACTGTTCTGTTACAAATTGAGCTGCTCAAGACATTTGGGCTTCGCTCTTCGTTGTTAAATTAAAATTGATGTTTTAACGTCTTATCCAAATTGAGATTTGTATAATGTATCCTCTCATATTTGTACTATATTTATAGTCGTTTCTAATCATAAGTGACAGTACATCAGTCACCATTATAAATTATACTATTGTCTATGCTCCTTCTGACTTCAGACCTTTAACCTCCTCTTTGTAGTTGTGTATTTATTTGAACTTATTTAGATCTGTAGTTTTAAACTTTTAATTGGATTTTTGATTTTTAATTTGTACTCAGTTTATATCTTTTGCACAGTCAAAAAAAGAAGCGGATCAGGGTACATTTCACTGCGTGTTGTACTTGTATAACTATGTATGTGACAAATAAAGAATCTTGAATCTTGTCTAGGCTCTGCAGGCCTGCTGCTACAGTACACACACTGAGCACAGGGCACCAAGTGCCTCACAGGAAGAGAACACACAAACTCCACACATACTTACATCATACTGTTCTGGAAAAATAATTGATTTGCAGGTGTCTCTGTTCACTACATTAACTTAAACTTCATTTACTATTCATGTACATGAAGTGGGCTAAATGTGATGGTGTGTCACCAGATGAGCATTAGTGCATTGCTCTGACTCAAGACGTTTCCAGCTCCACTAGTCTGTGTGGCAAATGACGGAGGCTAACCAGTTTTGTTAGTTATCTTACTGAGTGTGGTTAGCTGGGCGACAGATTGCAAAAGTTGATAAAGCAATAATTAACACTTTCTGAAAAACAGACTTAGCATTAGCTTCATATCTGTTGCTAGTTTTATTCCACCTGTTTATTTTCTGTAGTTTTTCTCTGCATATATGTCAGATAACGTATATTCTTTAAATTTTGTGTCAGAAACAAGGAGAGAAGTAAAGTCAAGCTTAGATGGCCACTGATCTGTTGGATCTGTAATTACAGTTTTCAGTCTCACTGGTGTCATTATTCCCTTCCGGCGTTTATTATCTCTGTTCTTTTGCCCCATAAGCCACAGTACCACTCCCTCAGGCCTCTGATACCCTATTGAACTCCTATCACTGTATCTGCTGACTGCTTATCCTGCATACATCATTTGCTCACAGCTTCCTTTCCTCAGATATTTTCCAGATTACTGTTGGCTTTTTACGTTTGTTCTTGGTGAGGTACACCATAGCAAGCAAGTCTGTGAACAACAAATCCAGTGAACCAGTACAATGTGAGACACATTATCTGAAGGTTTGACATTACCTCATTGCCCCTCAGAAAGCTGATGTAGAGTCTTCCCTCCCAGCAATCCAGATGACTCCATTTCCCTAATAGCACAGATAATTATGCTTATCCTCTTAACTTTGTGCTTGTAATTGGCCTAAAATTTCTGTAAACAGAAATCCTGGGGTCAGTAAACAGATTGCTGCTATGTTTACAGTAATATCAGGTGTTGTTAAGCTTGCTCAAAACAACTTGTTGACCTTATGTTTATGCTGCACGTTACATAATGTACAAATGTGCAGCTGTGCAACACATGATATAGGTTTGTATTTTACAAATCCAACATCAAACTGAGAACTCAATGTAATATATTAATCATATAATCTAGATTATGAAGTTTTTTTAATTAAATAAATGAACATGGGTTGTTGTTTTTTTCAAGGGCTCGGTGATATCCCAGAGGGCTCTGGGATAACCGTGACCTGGATGACTTCGGATGAATTTTCACATACATTCAGCTCTGTGATATCTTACAAATTATTAGAAACAGCTGGTAAAATCACTTTTGTTGAGGCCACATTTAATATTAGCTCATTGCTGAAGGAGAGGCTCAGAGCACTCAGGATGTCCTGAAGGGGGTGAAGGGTGTTGTCCATAATCATCATCCCACCTCTTTGTGTCTAGAGCCTGCCCCCCACGACGGAGCTTCCTTATTAGTTTGTCTGTTGTTGAGGTAAACACCCAGGTATTTGTATGTCTGAACTATCTGTGTCCACTCCTTCGACATTTAGTATGTCTAGTCAGGTCCTTTTTTTTCCTGCAGATGCTTCCCACCAGCTCGTTGGCCTTACTTGTTTTAAGCTGATGCGCCCTACAACAGAGGAATGGTCAGAAAACCAGTGGTTCTCAATTATTTTCCGTTGTGCCCCCCTGAAATCTGATATCTGGATAGAACAAGAGAATATTTAATTACTTATCTGTATACGAATCTGATTATCTAATCAAATTAAGAAAATAAGATGCACCAATTTAAAACTATTTCAAAGTTCAGTTTATCAAC
>JAUYWH010000011.1:530158-541947 GCA_034779795.1 Ctenopoma multispine | reverse complement strand
TTTTTTACAAACCGTAATTACGGACAAACATCGGTTTACGCACAGATCTTTTTTACACACGCACAAAATCATTGTGGTGGTGATTTGATCCCATAGAGGGTCCGTTGGATAGTTGAACCTCAGATTCAGGAGGAGCCTGAGTGAGTGAGATGACTTTATTTGGTGCTGCGGAACAGTGGACTAGCTCTACACCCTTAGTAGGGTAGCCATGTCTACATGGGCTTTGTGGTCTTGGAGAAGGCATTTGACCATGTCCCTCGGGGAGTCCTGTGGGGGGTACTCCGGGAGTATGGGGTATCAAATTCCCTGTTAAGGGCTGTTCCGTCCCTGTACAACTGGTATCTCAGGGTCTTGTTCATGAGTGAGGGTAGAATAGAGCGGGAGGTCGTCAGGCGAATTGGGGCAGCGTCCGCAGTGATGTAGGCTCTGTATCAGTCCGTCTTGGTGAAGAAGGAGCTAAAAAGGCAAAGTTCTAAATTTACCTGTCGATCTACGTTCCCACCCTCACCTATGGTCACGCTGTGGGTAGTGACTGAAAGAACGAGATTGCAAATACAAGCGTCCAAAATAAGTTAGAATAGAGATGGGGTGAGAAGCTCAGTCATTTGGGAGGGGTGCAGAGTAGAGCTGCTGCTCCTCAGCATTGAAAGGAGGTGGCTCAGGCATCTAATTATGATGCCTCCTGGACGCCTTCCTGGTGAGGTGACGAAAGGAGATCCCGGGGAAGACCCAGGACATGCTGGAGGGACTATGTCTCTCAGCTGGCCTGGGAATGCCTTGGCCGGGGAGAGAGAAGTCTGGGTATCCCTGCTGAAGCTGCTGCCCTTGCGACCTGACCTTGGGTAAGCGGATGACGATGGACGAATGGATCGAACTTAAATTCATGCTGTGCAGTTTAAGATGTTCAGGGATTACTGCCTGATTAATTTCTGTTTCTAATTTGTATAGAAGCTGAAAATCTGAGGTCAGTCAAATCAATGTGGCTGTGAATGTGGTGGATTTTAACCATTTAAGTCTGCCAGTATTAGCATTTCATAAAGAAAACAAAAGCTGTCTAAAAATGTACCAGCTGATATAAAGTAGACTGCACGTAGTACAGTATATTATATGGCCTCCAAGAGAAGAAACTGTGAATCATTCATAAAAGGTCCAGCTCAGATTTCAGCTGGTATTATCTACCATCGTATTCATCTGTTAAATACTACTTTAAAAAAGAGGCTTCACCTTGGATACAAGGTACCAATGAGTACTGGTTACAATACCTGCACCTTCCTCAGATCTTAATGTCATCAACAACAATGTAAAATAATTGGGGAACTTGTTCTGAGACAGGCTCATATGAAGTGCACAGTAAGTAATGACCTTGAACACAAATCCAAACGAATGAGAGAAATATAGGCTATTGGACAATTTCTCTACATAATGTATCTGGCTCACATATTAAACAATCAACATAACATTTATTTTAGTTATATTTTAAAATCATATTAGGAAGCAAAAACCCTCTTTAGGGATAGATTTCTGGCATTTCCAAATAATAAATAAAGAATCGTAAAAATCAATAAAAATCTTTACATAATAACAAATTAAGGCACAAGACAACACAAATTTCCAAATCTCACTTTCTCATAACATAAAGCTTTTGAAACCAACACCTACAGTACGTAACATATTGTATGTATATTTGAACTGGATCATTTCTCATGTGTTAGACTACGTGTGAAGATATCTGGAAGTTGAGTCCTGGCAAATGGATTTCTTTCTTGTTAGGTTGAAACGTTTCACTACTCATCTAAGTATCTTCGACCTACCAAAAAAGAAGTCCAGTTGCGTTGAGTTTGATTTAAGAGATAATATGGGTGAAAACTACTGTCATTGCCATTTGTGCGTTCTCCGTTTCACCCCATTGCAACATTTTTAACTACGTTTCCCATGATCCACTGTAAACGAGCAACCGTAAACAGAAGAAAGCGGAAACAAAATAGGTTCTATAAAAACATAAACACGTCCTCAGCTGTCTAAGTACTCAGGGAATGAACTACAGCCATTGGCTTTATCAGCAATAATACTGAAATTGAAAATAAAGAGTGAGTCGAAGTAAGGTGAGGCGTTGCATCAGTCAAAATGGCACTGAAAAGAATACAGAAGGTAGGTTTGGCTAGCTAGCGTAAGCTTTTGTTGCCAGCTAACGGTAGCTAATTGGCCCAGAAGATGCTAACGGTAAAATTATTTTACTTAAAAAGCTACATTAACATAGTTTTCAACACTGTCCCCACATTAAAATATATTATGGGGATTTTCGTAATATTTCTGGAATAATATTGTTTGCTGACAGCTCTTCCATCACACACAGCCACAACTTCAAAGTTTCGTGCCAGCTCGCCAACAAATGGCCAAGTTAGCTAGCTGAGTAACTACCCTGTTGGCATCCTCCATGTCAGCTTGTCATTGTGTTCTGACTTTTACAACCATGCGACTCTGGTTTACTCGTGTCTAGACCTGTACATGTCTTCTTGGCGATGGACAAGTACTACAGTAACCAGTTATGTCTTTATGTTGCTGCCATTCCCCTGCAGCCTATACGTGACTGCTGTCTTGGCTAACAACCTGCCTTAACGTTAATAGAATGTTAAAAGTAGATGGACACCAGGAAAGCGTCAGGTGTCACTAAACAAACAGACAGGCAATGTAATAAATTACACAAGCGACTCAGCTATCTCATGAAAGCTTTACATAGTTCCCATAGTTGTAGTTCCCAAGTTCCTAGGGAAGATCTTGAAAGCTCTTTTTCTCTTACATGCTACTCCTTTCTAACCAGGAAATAAGCTGAGTGGAGTGGAAGGAAATTGGGTGAAAAGGCCTCTTAAAGGCTGGAAAGATTATTGTTGGCAAGATTACATTGAATACCCGTGTTTGTTTTTAATAGTTTATGAGAGAGGCAGAAACAAAACTGTGTGTGTACAGTATTATCAGTATTAATTTCGTTAACAGGTAAAAGAGAAGAAAATAACTCTCGAATTATTACGTGATGTAAAAGTAGAAACGTTACATTTGATCAGTTACATGTAATCAGTACCTGTTATCAGTACCTGTTTAGCAGAGTGACTAGCATCAGTATTTCTACTTTGTTGGACAGGAGCTGCAGGATCTGCAGAGAGACCCTCCAGCACAGTGTTCTGCGGGACCAGTGGGGGATGACTGTGGGTATACACACATAACATGTCACAGTCAGTGCATTTATATGAGTATGACATGAACAAGGTTACTCATATAAACCAGCTTTCTCAGGTAATCAGGTGACAGGTTGATATGCACTGAAGAAATCTGGTTACATGAAATCTGTGTATACACGCAGCAGATAAGTAATCAGATTACTCTACTGTGGGCTTATTTTGGTAGCATTGTTCACAGATTTGAACTGTAGAGAGAAAGAAGAGACTGCTTCAGGACTTTATTTTGTGTCGTAGTAGCAGTGTAATAGTTAACTCACACATAGACAATAACAGTGCTCCTTTTTACTGCTAAACCTGAATTTAAGAAATAAAAAATAAAAAAGTGACTTACACTGGTCAAAAAAATAAAGGGAACACAAAAATAAGACATCCTAGATCTGAATGAATGAAATATTCTTATTAAATACTTTGTTCTTTACATAGTTGAATGCGCTGACAACAAAATCACACTAAAATTATCAATGGAAATCAAATGTATCAACCCATGGAGGTCTGGATTTGGAGTCACACTCAAAATTAAAGTGGAAAAACACACTACAGGCTGATCAAACTTTGATGTAATGTCCTTAAAACAAGTCAAAATGAGGCTCAGTATTGTGTGTGGCCTCCACATGCCTGTATGACCTCCCTACAACGCCTGGGCATGCTCCTGATGAGGTGGCGGATGGTCTCCTGAGGGATCTCCTCCCAGACCTGGACTAACCAACTCCTGGGCAGTTTGTGGTGCAACGTGGAGTTGGTGGATGGAGCGAGACATGATGTCCCAGATGTGCTCAATTGGATTCAGGTCTGGGGATGTTGCAGGCAGCAGAACATTCTCCACGGTGTCTCCAGACTGTCACGTCTGTCACATGTGCTCAGTGTGAACCTGCTTTCATCTGTGAAGAGCACAGGGCGCCAGTGCAGGGCTCTGGCAGGGCTTCTGTTCCTCCTTGCACAAAGGCGTAGGTAGCGGTCCTGCTGCTGGGTTGTTGCCCTCCTACGGCCTCCTCCACGTCTCCTGATGTATTGGCCTGTCTACTGGTAGCTCCTCCATGCTGTGGACCCTATGTTTACAGACACAGCAAACCTTCTTGCCACAGCTCGCATTGATGTGCCATTCTGGATGAGCTGCACTACCTGAGCCACTTGTGTGGGCTGTAGACTCCGTCTTATGCTACCACTAGAGTGAAAGCAGCGCCAGCATCCAAAAGTGACCAAAACATCAGCCAGAAAGCACAGGAACTGAGAAGCAGTCTGTGGTCACAACCTGCAGAACCACTCCTTTATTGGGGATGTCTTGCTAATTGCCTATAATTTCCACCTGTTGTCTATTACATTTGCACAACAGCATGTGAAATTGATTGTCAATCAGTGTTGCTTCCTAAGTGGACAGTTTGATTTCACAGAAGTGTGATTGACTTGGAGTTACATTGTGTTGTTTAAGTGTTCCCCTTATGTTTTTGAGCAGTGAGGAGACATTGCTCTGTCGAATGATCTCTTCTTTCTCGACTCTGCTCTTGTCTGCAAGCTTTTGTCATGCACGTGTGCACTAGTAAAATAGCTGACTAGAAACTTGAAAACTGGTGTTCTCCAGTTAAAATGTACCTGAGGAAAGCAGGTTTCTGTAACTCCCTATCATTACATTACAATAACCAGTTTCATTTACATGACATTAAAGAAATCACTGGGAGAGTGTATGTAAATACACTGATTCTGATAATCAGCCCTTCGGATAAAGGGTTGAAGCTTTATTGCATCACAACATATTTTGAAAGTGATTTTATTAATGCAATACAGTATACAGTATGTAGTAGGACTGGATGCAAGGATGGCTGAAGCTGGATGATTAGCAAGTTACGGTTTGAAGACTAGCTTCACCTGTTCATGCACAAGCTTTAGAGACAGTGTGTTGTACCTGATGGGTGATGACTCACAAAAATTTAGTATGAGACATATACAGCTTACATTGTTCTGTGTTTTTCTTTTTCTTTCTTCTTTACTCATAGTATTTCATTGGCAGGCGACCATTATGGGTCCGGTGAGTATCGCCATCACTCTCATATACAGTCTTTTTCATATCTTGTCACTTTTTGCAAATCTTAATGTGTTGCAAGTGTATTTTAAAATGGAAAAATTCTACACACAGTGTTTCTTTTGGAAATGTGTGCAAACGTATTACAAATCAAAAACTCAAGTCACTTTAGAGTTAGTAAAGTTTACATATAGTTTTGCCTCCTCTTCTATGACTTTTGCTCAGTTATATTGTGTAACACAAAGTGCTACTTTAGATTAGGCGGATGAATTAGACAGAAAGACAAGTTAGCTAGCTAACTAACGTTAGGATCAAGAAAATGGAAAAATCAGACAGATTGGAAACAAAATAGCAGTTTATTTAGATGATCTAGACCACTTTATTTGGAGGTCAAGATAAAAGTGACCACAACTGAAAAGCTGGATTGTGTGCACTGCAGGAAGTCCTTCAAACTTCCAGGTTTCACTGAAGATCATAGTTCAGATATCAGCTGTGTGCTTGTTTTTCCTCTATAGTAAGTAAATCACCTGTAACATAATGTAATAAACATGAAACAGTTTAACCTACAGATTTATTGCTTTCAGAGAAGATAGTGTGCAAACTATTTCATTAGCACCTGGAACCGTCTCTCTCGGACATGAAGTAAAACTCTTTCACAAATACCCCCCTTTGCTATATAAAGCAGGGTCATTTCAGTGTGAACACGGCCTTACCTGAACACTGGTTAGTGGGAAATGTTTTACTAACTGTAATGTCTCATGTGTTTAGGGTGACAGTCCTTACCAAGGAGGTGTTTTCTTTCTCACAATCCACTTCCCCACCGATTACCCATTCAAGCCACCAAAGGTAAGAACTGGTGGTTACTCCGAACTTTGACCTGTAATACTGCAGAAATGAACATGGTGAATATGCAGTCAGGCAGCTCTCTGGTCGTTTTTTATTATTTTTTATTGCCTGTTGAACAATAAACCACAATCAACAACATTTGCTGTAGTAATTGTGGCATATTACTAAGAATTCCCTGTTTTAGTGAAAAAAACATACTCTGTCTAATGGTGTGATTATATTATATTAGGTAAACAGTGGTGTACAGGTAGGATCAGGGGCAACAACAACTTACTACTGGAAGAACCTTTATGGATAACGTTGGGGCCAAGAACTAACATAAGGTGGCTTTCCTCTTACAGTCCAATACAATTAGCTTACTCCACCACTACTTACTTCCAAAGTGAATGATATACAGTCCACAATTCAGACTTTCTGATGCAGTGTGTTCATTTTAACTTGAAACAAGACATTAAAGTCTCAGATTGACTTTACAACATATTGTACTGTACTATCACTCTGTGTTGTCCCTGAATGCAGCGCACAGCAGCAGCTTGGGGACGCTAACACTGCTGCACACACAATGTTACTTTCTTAGTGTTATGTCTCTCCTTACAGCACAAAATTTCAGATTCCCAAATATAATATTTGGGAGACTGTTTCCATCAGGGAGGCAGCAGGTGGGGTGGGTGGGGGTTGTATCAAGGCTTGGTTTCAGAACTATTACTGTTTACATCAAGAAAAGAAAGTCACATTGTGTCTAAATGGAAGGTTTAGCATGAGCTGTCAATCAGCTGCACCTCTAGCTCACTGCGTTCAGGGACAGTGGAAAGTGTAGGTCATCCATGTTTTGATAGCCCCCAACCTTTAAAGAAACAAAAACAGGTACAGTATGCATGTGAAGAATCGTTGACCCCTATTTTTAACACACAGTTTCCAAAGATTACGAGCTCAAAAGATACTGGACACATGCACAGGAATTCAAACACAATCGTATAAAAAAATTTTGTGGAAGATTTATTGTATTTATTATGTTAACTTCCATGGTCACCTCTTTACTCCTCATGCTTTAGTAGGCAAGGGTCCAGTTACTTTTGAATCGTTGCAGTTCTACTCTGCTCAATGTATATTAATATAAACATACAACAAAGGTGAGATTTGTCGCTTGTGCAGTGAAACATGATGAACACTAATGCACTTTATTTTTACAGGTAGCATTTACAACAAAGATTTATCACCCAAATATAAACAGTAATGGCAGTATCTGTTTGGACATTCTACGGTCACAGTGGTCTCCAGCACTAACGGTGTCTAAAGGTAATTACAGTCTCCTGTTTTTGTCACTGTGAAATTACAACATAGCAACTATCTCACTATACCCCTTAATTTAGACCCTATATGAGTGTGAATGCTGTTTGTATTTCAATAAGCAACTTCAATAAGTTAGTATAATAACACACCAAGTCTCGGTTTTACACAGGTAATGACACCTGACTTTATTTACTTTACTTTAGTTCATTTGGCAGACGCTTTTATCCAAAGCGACTTACAAGGAGACACAAGCAAATTACAATTCGGGTTCTGTAACTATGAGTTACTTCTAACTAAGAGCCCTGATAAGATACAACTTGTCAAGAAGGAAAAACATGCTAAGGCGTTGTTAAGCGCTAGATTAAGGGTTTTTTTTTGTGTTTGTTTTGTTTTTTGTGTGTGTGTGTGTTATTTAACATGATGTACTATAACAAGCACGTTAGACATAGATCACCTTCAAAACATTACTGATAGATGAGCCGTGCTGTATTACGGTAGTTTTCTATCATGTGGACACTTCGTCTCCTCTCTGTTACATATAACTTATGTACGGGCAATGACCCTTCAACGTCAGGGAACATATATCATTTCTCTAAGACAGTGGTTCTCAAACGTTTTACACTGGGTACAACCTCAAAAAATACTGGGCTTTCCAAGTACCACCATTATGACCAGAGGTGGGTAGTAACAAGTTACAATTACTCTGTTACATTTACTTAAGTAACTTTTTGAAAAAAATTTACTTCTAAGTAGTTTTATTGCACCATACGTTTTACTTTTATTTGAGTAGTATTGTGAAGAAGAAACGCTTCTTACTCCGCTACATTGGGCCACACTCAACCTTCTTTTTTACCATTTTCCCACAGCTGTCTGCCTTCTGCAAGTCAGCGGGAACCAACTTCAATCAATTTAGAATTTTTTTGAAATTTTGAATTAAATGTCCCCAACAAAACTGGACATAGGACATTATGACAGACATTCAGATACCAGATTCCAGCTAAAATGTCATGTGAATGAAAACACTGTAGTTAGTTTAGACCAATACTTGTAATTCAGAATGCGGTGTTGTGATTCTAATGCTGTTAGTAATGTTTATGGAGGTGTAAAGTGCATAAAAGTCTGACGTTGTCCAGTGAGCGGAAGACAGTTCACCTGTAAACTATAGTAGTATTATGTCTTTATTGTTATTATTCACCTTTTCGGTGTTTCTACGTACAACTAGAGGGAACCTGTGTACCACAAGTGGTATGTGTACCATAGTTCAAGAACCACTGCTCTAAGACACACCAGCTCCTCTGGCCACACCTTCCAGAGAATCTATAAAGCGCCCCTGGAGGCATGTGATCAGGGATTGTTTGACCTCCACCATGTCAGGGTGCAGCAGACAATCGACCTGCTTAATAACACACAACTAATTGGGCTATGTCACCAAAAAAAAACACCTCCTGCAGCCTTCATCCAATCACTTCATCACAGCGGTCCTTTCCAAATCTATCCAATTCTCCAGCGTAGTGTTATGCCTGCTTGCTTAAACACATCACTCAAATGAAGTTGAATGACTCTGTAAACATTAACTGAACATGTGTGACAATGTACTTGAGTTTAAATCATATTCATTGATTATTTATTCAAGTGTTGTTTCTCCTTCAGTATATTTGGGAGAATCTCTCAGGAGAAACAACCCCAGTAACTTGTCTCAAAATAAAATACAATTTAAAACATTATAATAAATGCAGTGCTGTTCAGCATTCAGATCTACTTCAGGTACATGTGCAATAGAGGGAAGAGACCTACACTGTGACGTACACACTAAGGATTTACACAATTTGCCTAAATATCCTTTACCTAACTAATTGGGATTCTTTTTTCTTCCTCATTTCAGTATTATTGTCCATATGTTCATTGCTTTGTGATCCAAACCCAGATGACCCCTTAGTTCCAGACATAGCGCACATCTACAAGAACGACAAAGACAAGTGAGTATACACACCAAACTCAGCTAATGCTCCACTGTTTATATCTGTATCAGGTGACATAAGTGATAGTGGTTATCTACTCACTTCACTCTCTTCTTTTCTCTTCTCAGATACAACAAACTAGCAAAAGAATGGACCCAGAAGTATGCCATGTGAAGACAAAACTAAGATAAAAAGATACATGCTGACAAGTTTTCTTTGCCCCTCCTTTTTAAAGTCGCAACACACTGTAAATTATAGCATGGAATCACTAAATAATCCTAGGTAAAGTCCATAATATTGTACTGTCATCAACATTAATAATAATCTGACACCATAAACAAAGGAAGCAGGGGGGTTACTTCAGAGCAGATGAGAGAGTTTGCCTGTGGTCATTCATCCGGTCATTCATTCATTAAGGTTTGGCATATTGTTTTTGCATCAAGTAAATTTTTATTTATAAAACACACATTCATTGCAAACTTGCCGCTGTCTTATTTGTTTTTTATAAAACTATTGAATTGTAGTATGTAAATCCCAACACATGCCATTCAACAACAAACCTTTATTCAGAGCAGGAGAGAAGTAGTGCAGCAGCACAACATGCAGGTGTGCCCCATAACTGGAAGAATTCTGATGCAGAATATGTCATAATATCCCCTTTAACATCAGACCTTGACCTCATACAGCTTGTAGCAAACAGCTTAAAGACAGAGTTCTTATTGATCATCAATCTGGAAATATATCATTATTTAATTTGTCATTCAGATTAGAGACATGACAATGTAAATCTGCCATTGAAACAATGTACTGAGTTTCTCGGAGAATGACTGTGATGCTGGGTTTGTGGTTGGATTTACACAGGTACAAAGATCCAAACTGTAGGAATTTGAGTCTATCTTTGCTACTATAGAAAGTGTAATAATACCATTCTGTTCTGTTCCTGTGTGAACAGTCTCTCACTTGTGTCTTTGAGGCCTGTGTGGCACCTTTTGTACTGAATTAAAGGATGGTACAGTTTTTACAATGGGTTTATGGTCTAACTCAGTTTTTATCACTCATGTAAATTTGAAACTTGTGATCTCAGCAGAGGGGGGTAGAGTAGCCAAATATTGTACTCAAGTAAGAGTAGCGTTACTTCACAATAATATTACTCAAGTAGAGGTAAAAAGTAGTCATCCAAAAAATTACTCAAGTAAGAGTAAAAAAGTTCTTGATGAAAACACTACTCAAGTAGTGAGTAACTGTTTGATTGTAATGTCTAATTTATTTATTTAGAAATGATGTAAACAGACAGAGAAAAATATTAAATAATGTGCAAATTCTGGTATTTCTGAATAATAAATTAAAACAAAAAGGTAAAAATAAATAACATATTTAAAAAATAACAAATCAAGACACAAGAAACACAAATTTCTAAATCTTACTTTCTCACAAAGCTTTTTAAACCCACACCTACAGTAGGTAACATACTGTATGTATGTTTGAACTGGATAATTTCTCATGTGTTTATTCATTCACTGTCTGCTACTTCATGTAACACGTAGACTACATGTGAAGATATCTGGAAGTTGAGTCCTTGCAAATGGACTTAGTACTTGTTAGGTTGAAACGTTTCACTGATCATCAAAGTATGTTCAACCTGCCAAGAAAGAAGTCCAGTTGCCATGAGTTTGAATTATTGTGGAATATTGATTATAATTTTAATTTGACATGTCTGATCTGAATTCATACAAACATTTCACAATGTCTGCTTTGACAGTGAGATCACTATTTTGAATTTATCCTTTGTGAACATTTTAACAACAATACAGAACAATACAATACAGAATATTATTTTGTAAAAAAATCTTTCAAGCGGTGTAAATGACTTTAAAACACTGTGTGAGACATATTTAACTTGTTTAAGGTTTTTCCTTAGATAATTTAGGTGATCGCTTTTATTTTGTATTTTCCTATTAAAAGTGAAGTTTTATTTTGAAAGGACCGAACTTGACGCTAAAAAGTAAACGAGGGAGAAACGGTGAAGAGAATAAAAACAAGTGATTCTCTTTGTCTCTTGTCCTCTAGACGACATCTCTTTGGTAGAATAAATGATAAATGATGAAAAAAAGTAACGAGTCGAGTGTTGTCAAATGTAGCAGAGTAAGAGTCACGTTTCTTCTTCATAAATCTACTCAAGTAAAAGTATAATGCAGTAAATCTACTCTTAGAAGTACATTTTTTCCAAAAGTTACTTAAGTAAATGTAACGGAGTAAATGTAAATTACTACTCACCTCTGGATCTCAGTCTGTTGACATGCTCTAATGTATTCATATTGTCTGTTGCATTTAGCATTACATATTCACGTGCTTCACATCGGCATCTAAAACAAGTTCAATTCAATTCAATTCAACTTTATTTATATAGCGCCAATTCACAACACAGGTCATCTCAGGGCACTTTACAGT
>JAUYWH010000011.1:516853-530058 GCA_034779795.1 Ctenopoma multispine | reverse complement strand
AAATAAAACTGGTTTTTGACATTTCCAGTTTGGATCTGAGAGACTAAGAGTGAGGCTCTCAAATGAATTATAACTATATATATACTATAAGTGAAGCGTAAACTAACAAATTTGGAATGTAATAATTATGTAGCCAATACAACGCATGACCATGGCGCCCCCTGCTGGGTGCAAAATTAAGCAGGAACTCTACTGTTATGGTAGGATTATATATATTGTGCTAAAAGAAATCATAATAAGTTCCTCCTTCAACAAGATAATCAGTTATATCGTTGTTCTATATAAAAAAAATGAACCCTTGGGATGAGCTCAACCGGATACGGAAGTAGTTAACCTTTTCCCACAATTCACCACCGTGACAGCGTGAAGGCGCCTTCTGCATCCATACAGCTCCTGCATGTCAACAAGGAGGCGGGGAAGTCTTGGCATCATATTAAACCTCTAATGCCTGGCTATAACAAAATACAGGATTTGTGGGACACTACATATAATTTGTAGTATTTTATTTGATCGGTTTTTTTATTTGGTTGACCCCAACATGGCTCCGTTTAGCTTGCTGACTGCAAGTGTTAGCCTGTTGGCTAAGTCCTTTAGCGTGCTGTCCTGCACAAGCTCTCTGGCAAGGTAACTAATCTAAAGTTACTACAGCTACTGTGTTAGCAAGATGTAGAAGTAGCAGCAGAGATAGTTAGCGCTCTTATCATTGCATACGTTGTAAGTTAGAAAATATTCTTCATTTTAGAAAAAATATGGGAAATAAAAGATGAGTAAATTGTTGTATGACCCTGTGCTGTGTCAAAAAAGTTAAAGCCACGTTTTGTCGCGTTAATTCTCCCAGTCCTAAGAAGCTTTTGTCTCTTACTAACAAACAGAAAACACAAGATGTTTGTGTGTTAATAGGAAAAACCTCGTGTTAATTCACATTCATAATGAAACGTTAACATTCTTACCGATGGACGTGTGATTAGACCCAGAGATGGAATAGGTGCAGCTTCTTGATGAACTGTTTCATGCAGTGTGGTTTTTGTAGCAGAGCTAGTAACATTACTGTGTGTGATCAGAACTGAAAGACAGCTCCACGGTAGATTTCAGTGTGAAAGAATTCCATGTGAAAACAGAGGAAAACTTTGGTGATTCCGACCTCCTATACATATCAGAGACTCCACGATACGATATTATCACAATATGATATTATTGAGAGTTTAAAGGTTCTGCGATATGCTAAGTACGACATATTGTGATTATCACCTTTCTTTTCAACTGCAAATTATATCCATAAAGGTAAACTTTGTCAGAATACATTTAATCTAATAAAAAAAGTCCTCAGTCTTTCATTCAAGCATTTATATTGCTGACAAACTCTCTCTTATTACAGTTTATTCCAACTTAACTGAATGCAAATATGTGGAGTACTGTGCAATTAGTTATTTTGAACACTAAAAGGTTCAGTTTGCTTTTTAAATTTGTATACAAAAATCAATATTTGATGTCCCTGATACAGTATCACCAGGCAGAAATACTATGCTGTATCAATTTTATACCTCACCCCTAATATGTATACCACACATGAGAATGTGAATGGAGGTTTCTCCATTAGACAGAGTGAATTCTTTACTATTCTCTACATAATGTGTTTGTGTTTGTGTGCGTGACACACATGCATGCTGTAGGTGCACCAGTATCCTCCCTGCTGTTTATGTCAGCCCTGTGAAATGTCTGAGCACTCAGGCTTCTGGCCCTCCAAAGAGGCCTCTGAATGGATACATGAGATATGTGCAGCAGCAGAAGCCAGTCATAACCAGACAAAACCCAGGTACATCTATAACACACAGATCTTCATGTTGTATAAGAAATAGCAGCTATCAGTTCTTAACAGTTTGCACTATGAAGGAAACCTATTACAATCACATTGAAATGTAATTTCACAGCACACGTCTCAGCTATATGAGTCTGAAACCTTTCCCATTCTAGATGAAGGATTTGTATCATATCATTCTTTTAATGATTTTCAATTTTTGCTTTCAGAAATCAAGTCAGTGGATATCATTAAGAAGATTGCCCAGCAGTGGAGAACACTGAGCCCTGAATTGAAGCGGGTATTTTCTTCCTAGTAACAATGTGTATTTCAGCCTATCCTAGCTTTGAATAGTGCCTTCTCTGTAGGTACTGTATTGTAGACTAAGGCAGTGGCAGCAAATGCTGAATCATCTTTGTCATATTAACTGTAGTGTGTCACAGTGTTAATGATTTTTCTTGGGTTTTCTTTCTTCTAGCCATTTGAGGAGGCCTCTCTCCAAGCCAGGAAGCAGTTTAAGCTGGATCTCCAGCATTACCAAGCTCAGCTGACACCAGCACAGGTTCAGCAACAGGTTCTGGACAAGAGACAGAGGATGGCTAAGAGAAAGGCCATCCGCAAGAAGCGGGTATGAGAGACAGTTCAGATCAAGTAAAACTCAGGACACTCGTTTGTCTGCATGTTCAAGCTAGACTTTCATTGTTCTGATCTTAGAAACATGTCTCAGGCCTGCTATACAAATTATTTACACATCTCGGCTTATTGACATCATTTTGTGTCACATACTGATGTGTGTATCTGTGTGTTTGATCCAGGAGTTAACCAACCTGGGGAAACCTAAACGTCCTCGTTCTGCCTTCAACATCTTCATGTCGGAGCACTTTGAGGAGGCCAGAGGAGCCACCACACAAGTCTGTAACCACAGAACCATGACACGACCTGTCAAAGAGACGGTTCACATTTTTTCTTTTGATATAATGTGTTCTAAAGTGCTCATTCTACTAGAGGCACAACACGAGTGATTAAAGAGAAGTTTTTGCAGTTCAGATCAAAGAGTTCTACTTCAGTTACTGATAAGTTATTACCGATGTTCATTCAGGCAAAGATGAAGTCACTTTTGGAGGACTGGAGGAATCTCTTCAGCCACCAGAAACAGGTTGGCTAGACAGCACATTCATTACACATTCATGATATCTTGAAGGCCTTCATGTAGACGCCTTGTGTTTGTTCCACATCTCAGGTCTACATACAGCTTGCTGAGGATGACAAGATCCGCTACAAGAATGAGATGCAGTCGTGGGAGGACCACATGGCAGAGATTGGACGTGAAGACCTGATTCGAGAGCAGACCCTGTCCAAGAAAAAAACTGCTACTGAACCTCGAGTGGCCAAGAAGGGAACGAAGGCTCAAGCTCCAGCTGTGAAGAAGGTCGCTGCCACGGCATCAAAGTCAAAAACAACCAGCAAGGCAACAAAAAGTAGCTCCACAAAAACTGTCAGGACTGCTAAGGAGACATAGGATGTGTGTATCTACTGAGTCTAGAGGAAACAGCGTGTTCATGACAACTGAAGAGAGGAGTTCTGATGACCCGGCACAGCGCTCTGATAGATTTTGTCCTTCTAACTTGAAAAGTCAAAGTTGTCATTAATGATTCTTAGATTCAACCGAGCAGATATTTCATAACATTCAGACAAACACCCATGTAAAGCTGACACTGTACAGTGTGAACTTATTCTGCCCCCTCACAAATGAATCCCTGATCAGACTGATGCAGAGTGGGAGTTGTCCAGATTTAGACTGTGATGTAGCACATGAAATGTGTTGAATTCTTGGCCAGTTGAGTGATCTGCTAGAGAATTCAGAAGGTACAGATACAGTTGATATGTTTCTAAATGCGCTGTTTAAAAGTTCCCAAAGCCCTGTCTGCAACCATGGTAATGTAAAGGTTATTGTTGCTGCCCCCCAAAACATCACATCACAACACTTTACTTTTTCTGCTCTTTCTGTCATATAGTGTTCATGTAAAGAATAGGTCTGTTGTTCCTTATTTTTGTGTAAACAAAGTCATGAATTGCTCAGACCCAACAATACTCTTACTGCCTGTCTGCTCCAAGCTCAAACACCATTAGTTCCTACGCAACGTGTGATCCTCTAAAAACACCCCCCATGAATACAGTGGAGCTCTGGGGTGAGAGGTGGAATAACATTGTAGGTTTGAATAACAGCATCCTGTGAAGGTTTCATCTGTGGATCCTGTGTTTGTGGTCCATGTGTACACACATCTCCACAGTTCCCACATGACCTGACTGAATAGTTTTGTTTCATCACTACTGTTAGTGTAGTAAAAGTTCAAACTGTGAAATCCTGCTCTCTCTAATCTATCCAACAAGAAACATGAACTGAACATTTGGTTTTTAGCATACAGTTTCTTATATTCCCCCCCCACAGCACTTTCATCCAGATAATTATATCTAAATATCATAAAGGACCATTCCCCCCAGGTATCTATTGGATCAGACCTGATGCTGACATCGCTGTATGAAGTCACATGTGACCCAAACTTCCTTTATGTTTAGAAAATCCTGCCAGTTCATAATCATGAGGAGCAGGTTCTTTCTTGTCTTCACACCTGTTAATCATGAAGAACATCTTTTCAGTATTGCTTGTAGACCGTATTTAGCGCTGCCATATTCAAATGGTTTTCTTTGTGTTGTGTATTTTCTGAATAAACATTTACACACAGTCTTCTATGAGTCGACCTTTAATGGTTAATGGTTAAAAATGTAACACACAGAGGCCACAAAGATACAAAACAGTCACTACACTGTACAGAATCTGGCAAAGTGAAATGTCATCAAATACTGACTTGTGTTCTACTGTTAACATACAAACATCTATACAATTATAATGTGATAACATCACTTTCAGAAACAACATTACTGAATTACAGCATCAGTTCACACTATACACACACTGCTGTTTGTGTACTTCTCTTATTAGTCAGACTCTAACTGGGATAACAGTCACAATAGTAACATGTCTATATCATATTTCTCAAACATAATCTAAAAGATGTTTTAAACAGTAACAGAACTATGTGTTAGTCATTAAATGTGAGTTTCAACAAGTCATTAAGAGTCCGAGCTCCTTAGAGCAGTTGATTATAGCTGTAGGTGTCCTGAGCTACACATACGTAAAATTTAAAAACTGTTTTACACAGAGGAACTGCTCAAAAGTCTGTTTATTAGGATGGTTTGATCGTGATCTTCCATATCGAAAGCTGCTGTTTAATCTAGCAACATGAAAACAGAGCTGGATCTGCTGCATCTGCCACTAGTATAGACAAACAATAAGTAGTAACTTTAGAATCAGGCCTGTAGTTCATATAAAACTACAAGAACTGGTTGCATCACTGGAGGAAGGAACATCTGGAGAGAAATATGGGGCCTGATCCAGACTCTGATACAATGTTTACACCAGGTCACAATTTTCATCTTTCCTGTTGGTGTGCTTGTGCAGTAACCCAACATGTCCCATTAGACTGGCAGTCCTGAACAATTGTGACGACCTGTTTCCTTGTGTCAGAGCCTGTTCCTTCCACCGCCTATGCACAGCACACGAGACACTAGCAGGATCCTTGTTGCTGCTGCTGTGCTGTAGCTTGTCTCAGTAAAGCCTGAAAGTCTGGAGACAGGATCAGTTTGTGGTGGACATTTCCCAGCACCATCATGTCTCCACTCCGTCCATCAGACAGACGCACAGATATCAGCTGCTGCAGAGTCACATATGATATATATATGATTCACTTTCCTGCACATACTGGTGTTTGTGATTTAGAAAGAGTCACAGTACCTGGAGGAAGGAGAATGCAGCTCCCTCACACACGTCCATAACAATCTCACCCAGCTTCAGCTCCACCTTTCCTGATTTCCTGATACGCAGCTTACCCAGAAATCCTTCAGGGAACTGTGACAGCACAGGACAGCCCTCTTTCACCACGGCCTCCTGGGGAGAGGCAGAGATATGCAGCCTGTTACTAACTGGCTGACTGAAAACAAGTTCAGACATTCACAAAGCAGGTGGAGAGTAAACTTAAGGACATAAAGGATCTCTTCACTTCTAGAACATTTTTTCCTGCCTTTTAAATTGTAAATGGAACACACTACACTGACCATTGACAGATTTTTGCAAATGAAATTTCTAAAAGATTTCAGAACCTTTACTGTGCTTATGTTTGATTCAATTTTTCTTCAGAGGATCAAAACCAAACACAGAGAGATCCCTAAAGAAAACCTGGGCCAGTTTAAAGGAGTACCGTGACTGGGGCAGGACAATGACCCAAATGCTTTGCGACACATCTTTGATTGTCTTCAAGTGGATCCCAGACTCAAACCCTATAAGCCTCCGTGGAGAGACCTGAAGAGGACAGTTTCCACACACAGGATCTATCTAAATCTAGGTGTAAGGAACTTGTCAAGAACACTGAAAGCAGGAGCTGCTGCTACAGGGATTACTGTCAACTGAAGTAAGACTTTGAATACTTAAATTGATGGGAAAATGAAACAAAAAATCTATTTAAATTAAACAGACATGGTGACGTCACAGTCGAGGAGCTCTCACTGACCTGTGCTTTTAGACCTGCAGGTCTTGTAGTCTTGTGCTCCGACTTGACCTCCTTCTTGGCAGGTTTCTCGGTAATGGGTTCAGCAGAGTGGTCGGCCTGTGCACACGCTCTGCCTGGCATACAGTCAGGTAACTGCATGAAGAAGATCTCCTCTCTGCAAGACAGGCTGAGCTCCTGCAGCAGCTCTACCAGGACTGGCTGCTCTGGTTTGGACAGATCTGTCCTATTGTGGCCTGCTGGATTCTCTGAACCTGCAACAGAACACAGAATCATCAGTCACATGCTCCACACTGCCTCGTATCATGTGGTCACAACCTGAATTAGTTGCTTGTTTTTGCAGTAAGGAAGTGCTGTGGCTTAGTTGGTTAAAAAGCCTGTCTAGTAAACTGGAGATCCTGGGGTCAAATCCCAGCAATGCCTTGCTCTAGTTTTCTCTCTGCTCTTTCTATGTCATCTGTGGCTGCTGCTGTACTGTCTGTAACTCCTTCTGTGTGTTCTCATTATGATGACGCTGCTACACCTCTTATATGACATGTGGACCTCTACACACACATACACACGTGATCAGTGATCTAAAGGGAGCTCCTTGTTAACTGTTAACTGGACTGTGCCTGTGTTAAGTGTTGAGCTGCAGCAGCAGGCAGTGATTGTTCTCACATATTGCGGTGCTCAGACTCTTGGTGAAGCTGTTGGACTGACACAGAGGCAGTTGAACGGGTTTTAGCTTGGCGTCGTTCTTCAGTACTGGATCATCTATGAACTGTAGATGCAAAGCATAATAACAGTTATGAAGGTGATAGCAGGGTAGTGGATTAACAAATTTCTAAATTCTACACATGAAAACCTGTTGCACATGTGTGGTTTAAGATTGATTATTTTAATTATGTTATAAACTGTAGATGATGATACATTCAAAACCTCTGCAATTATTTTGAAACTGTTTGACAAGTTGTAGACACAGTCTTTGCACTGACTGGTGATCATGTTAATGACCTGTTACCAATTACCTTAATTACTTGCAACATGTCCTTGCAGCTCTTCCTTATTAGTACCACTTACTTTTCAAGGCTTTTGTTGCCTCTGTCACAACTTTTTTCAAACATGTTTCTGCCATCAATTTCAACATGACTTATTATCTTCTTATAAGATCTTATTTTCTATACTTTATGACATTTGCAAATGTCTTTATTTTTACAAGGTTTCTAACTTTTTTGGAACTACTGTAGGTTTGTAGAATCAAACTTGATGAAACTGTCCTTTATGGAGGAGCAGCTAACAAGAATCACTCACATTATCCCTCTGTAGTTTACTAAGTATCTCATCTTCATCCTCCTCTGAATGTTTCCTCTCTTTCTTCACCAGCTTACACTTTGAGGAGGTGGAGGAGCCATGCAGGTCTGTGGTGCCACCACGCCAGCCTGAACATAGAGGTTGACTGTGAGAGGAGAAATGGTGCTGGAATTCCGTGTGAACCTGTGAAGTGGCGCGCACGCTTCACTTCCTCTAAAACAAAGAAACAGAGAAGCTGTGCACCTGTTTTCCGCATGGTGTCGGCGGGACCCTGCTCAAAGATGGAGCGAGACTGAATGGTCTGAGGCCTCTCTCCCCTCCTCCCTCTGTTCTCCCTCCTCTTCTCATCCCTCGCTCTTCTCTCCTTTTGCTGTGCCAGATGGATCTTTTCCTTCAACCTGTGGAAGAATTGCACATTACGTTAAAAACTAACAGCACAATATAAGTAACATACATAATGCCTTCATTAAGAAACGAGGGAGCTGAATTATCTTATTCATCACTCACTCATCTTTGCTTTTCCTCACAGCGTGGACATTTGGCTCAAATGTTTTCTTTGGAAAAGCAGAGAACAGTGATAAATAGAACATGTTAATGTGTACTACAGAATTGATTCACGTTTAAATCAAATATGTTGTTGTTTTATTGCCAAGTATTTATATGTTAGTTTAGTTGTAACTAGCAGAACAGTGACTCAGTAACTCGCTTGCTTCAGGGCAGGTGCTAAGCCTGTTCTCTGACCTTTGACATCCCTGTTTCTCCTCACTATGTAATCCTATAAACTATTATGGTCTCCTATAGACCACAGGTTCAAGGGTCTGTGAATGCATCACATTTCTGACTTCTCCTTTAGTGAGTCATTCATTACCTTCGGTTTTTTGAAGGCTCCCCCCAGTGTCAGGTCCCTGGTCCTGAGGGACGTCAGTCTTCCAGATGGAGTAGGGGAAGACAAACTCCTGACCCGGCCTGGGAGCGCTCTACCCGGGGTGAAACTCAGCCCGGCCCCGCTGCTTTGGCTGGAGCAGCCGGGGATAGTTGGTGCATCACCCGAGTCCGTCATTGTGTGGTCTCCGTGCCTCCTTTCAGTGTTTCACAGTTTTTAGTAGCACTGTAACTACATAGCATGCCACATAGTGACGTTCCTTAAATTAACGTTACAGGACCCAAAAATCGTACGCTTTTATTTTGAAGGAAAAGGTGTTCTAATTCCGGTTCTTCTCCGCTTAGTTTATGTATATTCCTTTATTTGATCCCTGACCAGCAAAACAACTGTCCAGACAAGCGTTAAATCACTTAGCAACCAACGGACAACAGTCAAAGACGAGCGCTGGTCCCTATCCAACACACAACTTTAGATTATTAGCGTCCATTTTGTTCGCACTCACGATATCAAAACAGCTGCGCCACAAAGCAGAACTGTGCACTTGTGCACACACAAATATTTCCGTGTTTCGGTGAAGGCAACCGTTACGTTATAATGCACGGTCTCCTCCGTCCTGCACACACAGACACACACATACCGCGTTAAGAGACGCACTTCAGCTATTCATCTCTGGCGCATCTTCTCGGTCGTCATTGTGTAGTTGTATGGCAAGAGTTTACTGCCGCTTAGTGTGGAAAACATGCGGCGCTGAGTTCACATCGTTTTACCGCCTGTTTCATTGGATCCTCTTCTGCGCCGCTATTGTTGTTGTTCACGCTGTTGTTCACTGGCGCAGCCAGCAGAGGGCGCTTGGTGGAGCCTTTGATACAGTGATCCTATTTTTCACGCTCACAGGTTACAGAGGTGTAGTTTTATAAAGTACACAGGCGGCAGACAGAGATTGAGAAACCTATAGTGTAAATGGATTATCACAGTTATGGTGGCAGTCATCATTAACACACACATAAATCACTGTCCCTGTTTTGAATCGATACAAGGAGTTTAAACCTTTCAGTTATCTGTGGCAGTGCATCGCAGTAGTTTCTCAAAACTGAAATTAAAAGCAACAACAAAGAAAAAAAATTGAACCAATCAATAGACTATAGAAAATAATAAAGGTAAAATAAAAAAAATTCTCTCTATGACCATACAGGTGCAGAATCCTACAAACTTTAGATGGACAGATTTGATGATGTGAAGTTTCCTGTGGACCTCTCAGGAAAAGATTTGACAGCAAATGTTATATAAAAATGCCATGTTTTAAAACAATTTTATTATCATAATTGACAATTATTATTTTTAAACATCAATGAAGCCACACAGGAATGATCAAATGAAAAATGTTTATTATACTACGACCAAGGCTAGTTGTGAACCCAGGGACTCCTGCATGTTAGAGCATTTCCTTACTAGTGTCCTTACTAGTTTAGCTAACAAAGACATTATGTGGTACTGAACATGCCTGTTATAGAGTAAATCAAAGTTAATACTCTGGTGCAGCTCTTTCTGCAGTGATATCAATGACACGTTAATCTATGAGGGAGCTTACTTGAATAATGGTCAGAGGCAGGAAGAGGGTGTGGACGGGGGACGATGGGAAACGAAGTCTTGTGGGGAGCTGTGAGGGGGAAGTGCTGACAAGATGGCGTCGGTGCATGGTCTATTGTTTGGGAGGGAGTGGGAGAATACTGAGGAGGAGAGCAGAAATGTTAATAGAAGGAGGACACAGTGTCACGGTCTGTGTCTGGTCCCAGCTCTGGTTCTGTGTGTATATTCCCCCTTCAGTCAGTCTTTCCCTGCTGGGTTATCTGTTATGACTACTAGCTTCGTCTGCGCTGGAACCTGTTGTGTCCTGCTGCGTCTCCCACCCTGCACCCTGCACCCTGCACCCTGCACCCTGCACCCTGCACCCTGCACCCTGCACCCTGCACCCTGCACCCTGCACCGGTTATGTCTGTTTTGTCTGGTTCCCTGTTGTTTCCTCTTGTTTGTTTCTTTTCTGGCTCTCTGTCCTCTATCGTCCCTGCATGTTCATGTGAGTAAATGGTGCGGTTCATTTATGTTTTGTGTTAATGTCCCTAATGTGACTTCTGTTGTATGTGTGAGTTAGTTCAGCCACTGTTAGTAGTTAGTTGGGTGTGACAGAAAGCTTCCCTTTAGCCCACTTGGCATAGGCCTGGCTCAATTTTAACAGGGCTTGACAAGCTCGCCACCAAGTCAGATAACACTGAAGGACTAGAGCGGCAGCAGACAGGATCAAGATTTCAGAATCAAGACTGGGAAACAAGCAAAGCTGATACTCCAGGACGGTGTGAAAATGTGTCATCCCTGTGGCAGCAGATGGAAGGGAGTTATGTGCAAACTCAACCCAAACCAGAAATGTTAATAGAAGAAAGACACAGAGGACTGGTGGGTGGCAGGCTTGGGAATCCAGAGTGTGGTCCTCTTCATGTGCACACTAGGGGGTCTGCAAACAATTCCAAGTTCTTAATCCAAAAATCCAAATCAATCAGAGGTCAGAAATCCACATAAAAAGCAGAGCAGAGAACGAGACAGGCAGATCCAGAAAACACTGAGTCCAAGAGGGAGTAGACGAAAAGGACAGTCCAAAAACAGGCCAGGGTCAAACATTAGAAAAGGCAATGAATGCAGCCTGAGGGTAGGTCAGGCAGAAGTTGGGTTTAGAATCCTGTTTATCATGAAGAAGAAAACGCTGAAGAGTTGACAAAGTAATCTTGTTGAACAATCTGGCAAAGTGAGAGTGACTGAAGTGCTGCTTGTATAAAGAGTGGAGAGAACACAGGTGAATGTAATCAGAAGTTAGGGAAACTGAGGGTAGGGAGGAACAGGAAGTGGGCTTGTAAGACAAGTGGGCTTTTCAAAATAAGAGCACAGACCCAGAAGTAAGTGGGAATCCTGACAGGAAAAATCTTTAAAACCAAGAACATTTCCCTTTTACATACTGATACCATATGACTTTTAGATAGGTGATATCACTGGGTCAGAAAAAGTTCTCTTACCCTCTCTCTGTACTGTACTGTAGCCTCAGAGATTTTATCAAGCCTTTCTGATGTAATATATGTTTGATAGGAATCTCTATAATGATATAATCATTATAAAAATCATATGGGTGACAGAGGACCCATTTTCCTACCGTTTAACTCGAAAACTATACAAGATATCAAAATACTGTTTTACACAGTCAAAGCTGAAAGTGTATAGACTCATTTATAATTTTAATGACGTTTTTAGGACAAAGTATGACCACAGGGCATGATGATGCTTTGGCAGTATGTTGCAACTCCACTGCCATTTTTGGCAGCCATGTTCACTCTGTGTGTGTAGGAGACATGTCTGTGACGTGTAAACATTTCATATCCTTCCAACAGGCATGTTGCAGAAACAGAGGATCCAAACAAATGAGTCTCTGTCAAGCATAAACCATCTGCAAGTCCAAGTTCATGATGACATTTTATGTCCAAAGTATGACCACAGAGCATGATGATGATTGGAGGGAGTATCTGTCAAAAGTGGCATTTTTTGGCCAAAAAATAGAAAAAGTTGAATAAAATAAAAAATATGCAAGATATCAACAAGAAAAGTAATAGCACACATCCCGGGGCCAAGCTGGTCGATTTGATGTATCATTTGTGTGGACGCACCCTTCCGTTCGAGCTGCATTAATGTTGACGGAAGAATAAGATATAAATCTATAAAGAGGTAAGTTTAGAGGTGAAGAATAAAGATGTCTTGCATTGCTTCGCACTGCAGGCACCAACTAGAAAAGTTCCTGGAGAAACTTTGAAGGTGCCTGTCACCTTGCAACGCCGAACCTTAAAGCCAGTAAGAAAGCCAGATTTACTGAGCAGTGACTTATTTTTTTGTCATGTGTCTGATACGAATACCCTTTATTACCTCAAGCAGGCTGCTGTCAGTTGCTCGTCTTCCTAGATTCTTCCTGAACTATTCTAGAGAACAAAAAAATTATTCCGTTTTGTCAGTATTGCCAGCATGTGAATCATCAGAACAAGAAGTAAATGTGAAGTGGGAAAGTTACTCAGCTTTGCTCTTCTCTCTTCTTCTGCTTTGAATTGTTCTTCTAGGACAGAAGTAAAATCTCTCTCTTTCTGTGTCCACCGGTGAAGAAATAAAGAGATTGAGTTGCAGTTTTTAGTAAGTCAATGTTTGACAAAGTATACTTGAAAGGAAAAAAAAACAAAAACAACAAACATTTTGGATAGTGAAAAGGGCAAAAACTTATCTTTGTATTAATGAGTTCTTGTTTTCTGGATCCACTGCCACCCTGGAGAAAAAAAAATTAAGATGTTAGTACTGAAAAAATGTGAATAATCAAGACTAAGATATGAAAATGGGAAAATTACTTAGCTTTTTGCTTCTTTTTTCTGCTTTGAGCTAGTTCTTTACCTTGGAAATCAATTAAATACATCATTTCAAGTTTAGGTTAAGTACATCATCGAATGTGCGTATATACAGCGGGGGAAAATAAGTATTTGACACATCAGCATTTTTATCAGTAAGGGGATTTCTAAGTGGGCTATTGATGCAAAATTTC
>JAUYWH010000011.1:499760-509834 GCA_034779795.1 Ctenopoma multispine | reverse complement strand
ACACACACACACACACACACACACACACACACAGACCCCTGACTCCACACTGAGAGTCAACCTTCATAATAGGAGTCAGATTTTCACAATAAGACCCTTTTGTGAAAAAACATGTAAGCAGGTGTGTTACACCAGTTACAGTTTTTTTTTTCAAATTGACAAAACTAATGGCCCCGTAATAGCACCATACACCTGTTCCTTCTGGTTGTTTTAACCGTAGCTTCCGTGTCCTCATCAGTAGATTCTTTGAAGTAGTAAACTTTGATATAACTTTCTGTACAGAGTGAACAACACAGACGCAGGAGAATTCACCACTACGAGGTCATGAACGTCTGCAAGCTTCCTGCTGGCAACAGAGAAAGCCAATCCAAACCAAGAAGGAAGAACTCATCAGCCAATAGGAAGAAGAGGACGTTTATTGCACGTTTAAACTGTGTTTGTAAGAATAGGAAGTCAGTCATGGACTGCTCAGCATCCTGGCCCAGCGCTGTAACTATCACTCTTCTGATATTAAAGCTGATTTTAACTTTAATTCATTGATTAATTCAATTCACTCTCGCTTCTAATTAACCAACCTGGGAGGTCTCTAAATACAGAAAGCAGAAGAGACAGGACAGAGACAGGTTAGTTACCACCACACCATGCTAGGAAACCAAACAAAACCTATGAATCCAAAAAAATTTAATTCAAATCCTGGACAAGCTTCAATATGTTACAAAAGCAAGCATCAAGAACAAGGAAACAATATTGGGTAAAGGTTTGAATTTATTAAGAAAAATAAAATAAAAAATTATGACTGATTCATTGTAAGTGCACAGCTAAACTTCTTAGTCACCTACATTTGTAGTTGCACTTTTGAAATGTTAAAAAGACTGAAATAACAACCCTAATTTTTGTCATCAAAACTACTGACAAAAATAAAACTATAAAAAAACAGATAAGATAAATAAGCTAACTCAAAAAGACCAGGATGATGTAGGATGATGTCTCAAGAGACTTCACCCCAGCCTCTTTTACTCCTTCAGTTCAGCACAAGATACACAGATAGTTTCTATGATATCTTAAAATCCTTCTTTAATAAGTTCATGTATTGTTCTTCTCACTGTCTACCTCTGTGTGTCTCTCTCTCATGCACACACGTAGCCACTTGGTCTAGTCTTAATATTGAGTGGAGATGGGAGCCTCACAGTTCTCCTGCAATCTACTAACATTGATCTGAGAGATAGATGAAACTCTGGCCAAAACCTCCCAGGAATCCTGCTTTTCATTAAATATTTGAGTGTGTGCAAATGAACACTGAAGCACACACGGTTGGGCATCACGGTAACATCCACATTTACATTTTTCCATGATGCATGTAAATATTTTACAGTACACCCTGGGCGAATATGAATGCAAATCTGTTTTAGGTAATATTTCTGCAGGGAATGTGTGTATCACAGTGTGACAGAGATTCTCTCTTCCCATGTTTGTGTGTGTGTGTGTGTTTGTCAGAATGTCAAAGTGGGTGCTAAAGACCATATATGTGTATAAAGGCCTGTGAAAGTGGCACCTGAGTGGCACCACCAAACCCTAACGGACAGTTGGACAGCTCCAGGATTAGCTCATATATGCCTGTATGGATAGTACTTCCACTATATCATATAAATTTTCAGTTTAGATACGCTTTTTTCTCTCAGTGAAAACAATAATATTCAGCTAAATATGTTCATATACAGCTATTTCATAATAAACAGCTTGAAATATGAACATCAAATCAAAAATCTTAATCTTAATTCAACTTGGATTGACTGACTACTCCAACAATATCTAGCATGGCTAGTTAGGTCTGTATTTATATAGTGACAACAAAAGTCATTAAATGAATTGAACTAGTTGTTCTGTATGACTTTGAGAGATGATGCTCCTAATTTTAGAAATATTTCTCAGAAGAAATGAGGCAGTTCAACACACAAATCAAGAGATTTGCTTAGGGTATCAATATGCTTAGATAACATGTCTCTGAGGTTTTAAGGCCTAAATGAAATAACTTCTGTCTTAAAAATTACAAGATATTCAGGCCTTTATGTCTTTTAAACATGCTTGAATTTTGACTAATTGGCTAATTTTTGTTTCATCTGGTTTAAAGATAAATATAGCTGGTGCCATCAATTGACACATAGGCATGTATACTTAGACATGTATAAAGTGAAAAAAACTGGTCCAAACACAGCACCCTGTGGAACTCCATAACTAACTTTTGTGTGCATGGAATACTTAACGTTAACATGAACACATTAAGATCTATCTGATAGGTCTGATTTAAAACTGTTGCTATTCCTTCAATTCCAATGACATTTTCCAGCTTCACACATCAGGGACTGGTCATTTAGAATGACAAATATTCAAACTTTTATGAAATCCCTAAAATTAAAAAAAGTCAGTAATGGAAAAGTAAAACTCAAAATGCCACAGACCTACTGTACTTTTGGAAATAGTGAAGAATTGCAAGAGGATATAGTTAAATGAGATACTATGTGTCAAGCTTGAAAAGAAAGGGCTACATTCAGTAGGGTGCTCCTTTCACCCTGCCTTCTCATTCTTTCCCTGGTTGTTCCCTCTGACACACTTTCTGTCTCAGTGATGTACAGATGAGCAATGAAATGATTTTCAAGGTGGTAGAGGGAGAAACAGAAAGCTCAGCCCTCTGTCTAACTCTTTCATATCAGAGAAAAATGAAACAAATCGATTTTCTGTCTGTTTCTCTCTCTGCTGGGAATATTAAAACAGACAGTGAGGCTTCACATACACACACCCACGTCCCCCACACCCGGTCGATCTGTCGTCCTGGATCTCCTCACTTCTGTAGACTCTCTGCATTACTCCTCTCACTGCTCCATGTTTAATTCACTGACTTTTTTCCTGCCACTCTATAACTTAACTCCATCCATGTCAACTATACCCACAATTTCATGGTTTTCTTTGATTCCATATCCTCCTACATAATATTTTTGGTTTTCACTAAGGGATCCTTCAAGAAGGTGGTTGCGCAAGTGGCCAGCAGGCCGTTCACTCTTGGGGACACAGGCAGAGTACAGGCTTTGATTCAATTATGAAGGGTAAAAAAGTTTAGAGATAATAAATTGAGGGCAGGAGGAAGCAGGAAAGGGAAGGTTACAGACTCGTTCAGGCAGTATCCTGTCAAGTTTCAGCTTCCCCTCCCAGCTCTCAGCTTCGCATTCATGCTAATCTGAAGAGCTGGGAAAAGATGGACAGGGGGAAATTGAAAGATGTACATGTGTCCTTTTAGTAATTCTGTTGATAATTTTATCTACCTTCTTGCAACATATTGCAGACAGATGTGATTTAATGTGTAGCCCTGTGTTGTATGAATCATATCGTCACACAACATTTAGTGCTAATGTAGAATTTACATTATTTAACTTCTGTTTAAGAGTTGAAATATGCACATCCAAACAAACCAACTAGCAAGTAGTATATTTATTTTATATATAGTTTATTCCTTGAGTGAACATATAGAATGTGCTTTTTCACTGTAGACTGCTAATGAAATTGTTGTAGTAGTTTAAATATGTTGTGTTGTGTGGTGGGAGTAACCCAACTCAGACCAAAGACAGGTGAACTGATCATCAATAAGAAAAAAACACTGCCTCCTAAAAATTACGTTTCTCTAAATTGGAATCACAGATATGCAAATGAAATTGCAGCTGAATAATTTTATCTTTAAACATAATGAGGATATGCTCACTATTAACTATTAAACGAATCGTGGCAGGATATGTTTTTCACCAAGATATCCAATCTACAACATACAGGTTTTTTTCTGCCTAAATATCTCATCTTGTAGTACAACATTCAGTTTTGTGTTTTTTATGATTCGGTTCAGGCACTTACCGCACTGGGTTAAGGTGAAGGAAATATGGTGAGCTGAGTTAATAAAGACAAATCTAATGTCACTTCAAACACAAACACACAATCTTTCTCTGAGTCTAAGCAAAACACTTTTCTTGCTTAAATGCAACGTGACATAGGACTCTGGACTCACACTTGGGGTCAGCTGTATGTCAGTCCTGCACATTATAAACCCTCCATCCACCTCAACTATCCTTCACACTACTTGCTTTCTGTATTGTTTTATTCATTTAAAAATTCTGTTTGAAGTTTAGTTGCATTGCAATGTACCTTTTAAGAGACAGAGTTCATAAAAAAACACACCCTCAGATGTTATCAACTCTTGCTCTTTCTTTCCTTGTCTTTCTGAAACATTCTGTATCATTTGCTAATGATTTGGGTACCAGAGGTTATACCTCCTAATTACCAATGAGTCCTGCAATTCAGATCCTCTCTGGGAGAGAAAGAGAGCCTTCAGTATAAAATGACAAATAACCTTTTGTTAATTTTTGGTAAAATTTGGTTTGTGCATATAGAGACCTGTAAATATTATAACTGTTCACACTAAGAGGGTGCCAGATGACATTAGACGATCCTAATATGCATTAGGATACTTAGTAGAAAGCTAAAGTGAGCTTTGCTGACCACACAGAAATAATTGAAATAATCAATATGTACTGCACTCCCCTCAATTAAACTGCAAATGCAAATTTTGTAGGCAATCTAATTGAAACTATTTTTATTTTTTATGTTGTTTATTGGCACAGCAATCATAAGCTCAGCATTACATACTAGACATATGGATGTTGTGCTGGTCCTGACTGTGTTTGAATGTTGTTCTCTCTTTTTTCCATTTTTTTTCTCCAGTTTGCCAATCGAGGGGTATTCCAAGAAACAGATTCAAATCTGAACTTAACCCTAAACTCTGAGTTGATCAACCCAGTGATGGGAAGCTTTGAGTTTTCAGTTCAGGATTACTATAGTGGAGCTTACACCTACCATCCTGTTGACCCACTTGCCATCTCTCCATCATGGAATGCACGAATGATGTTAACAAGCTTGGGTGGGCAGTCAAACTTGTTGAGTACATGTCAACAAAGGCCATGTTTCCATGGCACTTACATGGCAAATACAGTACGGTTAAGGTCAAGTAAATATCATTATCATTATATAAAATAGACAGTGCTGGCTCTAGGAACATCTTTCTGGAGGTGGCGCAGCTTCAAGCACTCAATAAAAAAACTTCTTACAAATATCTAAAGTGTGGTTACTTATTTGGGCTTTGTTCCATGTATGAACCCCCTCCGGATTCTCTCGACAGTAATGTGAAGCGCGATAGTTTTCCAGACAGGATTCATCCACAACCCCGTTTCTTGGTTACTGCGCCAACCCGAGTCGGCATGCGCCTCCTCCCCTGGAGGCGCTGCACCAATTAGCGGACCAGATAACTGGCTTTGAACATAAATATTTTAACTCAATTTTCTTAGCTCTAACAAAGCTAATCTGAGCCAGGAGTTGCCAAAATATAGACAGTACATAAACTGCCACCACCAGAGAGAACAATACATTAGATCACTGTTAAACCGTGTTAAAGGACACATATCGCTCTGTCCCTCACACAGTTTGGGACACTCAGATCACTGCATGATCCATCTGATCCCAACCTACAGGCTCATAAAAGTGGAGACAGTCTTCTGTATAAGCAAGCCTGAAATCTACTGACAAAGGAGATCAAAAAGGCAAAAAGACAATACTGTCGCCTTGTTCGCCGTGGGGGACAGGGAGAACAGTCAACCTCGAGGCGGGACCGCGCTGGGCAACAGGTCGATGGCCATTTCATACGGCCGGTGAGGAGGCAGGGTGGAGGCACACTGTTTGCTGAAAGCCTCGGCGAGGTCCCGATAAGGTGGTGGGATCTGCTCGAGGTCGACGGGCCCGGGGGCTGAGGAATCCCTGGAGCACGTGCCGGTTCCGGTGGTGGGCCCGTGCAGCAGACAGCGTTGGTGGCATTGGTCGCAGTATGCACAAAGGCCCTCCCGCCAGCTGCGATCTCGCTCCTCGTGTGGCAGCTGGCCGAGCTGCATGGGATCCTCGGCTGCAGGGCTGACGGCGCCCCCAGAGGTGGGAGCAGGCGCCAGTGGTTGGGCATAGGCTGGGGGAACGGGTAGCTAGTTGTGGTCTGGTGAGGGTCTTCTGGTCGATGCGCAGAGCAAGGTCATCTGGTCCCGGATATACTCCGCGAGGCCCTCAATGAAGACGGAGCGTTAAGCGTCGCTCCCCCAGCTCAGCTTGGCAGCAAGGGTCCTAAACTCGTAGCAGAGTGACAAACTAAACGGGACCCCTACTGCAGACGAAGGAGCTGAAAATAAGCCCCCACCTCGCTGCTTACACAAATAGGGTGTAATCATTGCAAGACGGGGACTTAGTGTTATAAAGCGCCGCCGCCCACTCCTGGGCACGTCTGGACAGGAGGGATGTCAGTAACGCCACCTTGGAATGGGCCGTGGCGTAGTGGTTGGGATGGCACTCGAAAATCATGTCCAAGAAGGCGAGCCGTCCGTCCGGACGGCCGTCCACCCCGTTCCACTTTTCCGTTAAATTGATGTGGGGTCCCTCGGTGGATCTGGTAGTCTGGCACTGGAGAATGTTCACAGAAGTGGAGAGCTGTAAAATGGTGTCTTTAAGAAAGTTAATGGCGGTCTGTTGTTTGTCGACTATCCCCCGGAGCAAACGCTCGAACTACGCTGGGTCTACTACGGGCGAAGAGCCACAAAAGACCAGAAGCTAATGCCTTGTATGTGCTGCATACTTGGCGAATAAAGCTGATTCTGAGTTTCTCCCTCCGGACCGGGCCAAGTACAAAATTTGATCTTTAGTTGATATTGTAGCATTTGACTGACAGACAGTTCCATTTCCCTGGGATATACAGCCATATTAAGCACTTTCTTGTGTATATCTATGTTCACTACGTTGTGACAGGCTGAACAATGAAACAAAACTCCAATCAGCCACATATGAGATTGGGAGGCAGGAGTGAAGGTCAAAGAGTGGAGAGAAAAAATGGAGGTGGGAAAAAGCAATCTGATGTGACTGTAGCAGGAAGGGGGCAGCTGTTTTTAGTTACTCCTAAACTGCAAAACTGAGGGCTTGTCTTGTGTTTAGCCACATTACTATGTGTAGGAGGCACATGCAAATTACACCCTTGACCAACACCTTTGATATGAGGTTAAAACTGGATGAGGGTTTTTTGTTTTTCCCTTTTTGCAACAGATCGGTTTTTAAAACCGATATCTTGAATCATTTATTTTATTTAGAGAAACTGAAAAAAATAGAAATTGCTCTTTTATCTAACTTCAGTACTGTAGCCAGGCTGACAAACAGTCATAGCTCTGTTTAACCTACGATTCCCCTGTCTCTCAGCAGCATTGACTTTATGAATTTCTCTAAAAATAAAATTATAGGTATTAGAGAAAAAAATGATCAGATCCTCTCTGCAATTGACGTGTATGGACTCACTTGTCCAACAGCTCTAGATTTGTTTGGAAGACCTCAGTCTTACTTAGACTGCTTATTTCCTGTAGATCATATGGAATTAATTTCAATAATTAATTCATCTGAATCTACTACATGTCTCTTAGACCCCATCCCTACTAGACTGCTCTTAGTTTTACCTTTGATCAGCACGTCCATATAAAAGCAGATCAATGTATCTCTTTTAGGTTATGTACCACAGGCTTTTAAGGTAGCTGTAGTAAAACCTCTACTCAAAAAGCCTACTCTTGATCCAGGTGTTTTAGCAAATTCCGATATCCAATCTGCCCTTTATCTTTAAAATCCTTAAATAAGTAGTTGCGTAGCAGCTATGTGACCACCTACGCAGTACTAATCTGTATGAAGATTTTCAGTCACGATTTAGAGTAAATCATAGTACAGAAACAGCACTTAACACAGTCACCAATGATTTTCTCTTAGCTTCAAACCAAGGGCTTCTCTCTGTACTGGTGCTGCATTCGACACTTTAGATCATAACATTTTATTACATAGACTGGAATATGTCATTGGGATTAAAGGAACAGCACTAAGCTGGTTTAAATCTATCGGATATTTCCCAATTTGTTTATGTTAATGATAGGTCCTCCATGCACACAAATGTTATGGAGTTCCACATTTCTTTTTACTTTATACATGACTTCCTTCTGTAATATTATAAGGAAACACTCAATAAATGTCCATTGTTATGCAGATGACACCTAGCTATACATATCTATGAAACCAGATGAAACTAATCAACTAGTCAATCACCAGCCAGGAACAACAAAGGTGAATAGACTCGAATGGGATTGGAGACCCCGTGTAAAGGGAATTTCTAGTCTCCTCTCATTTGCAGATCTAAGAGGGTGTGCAGAAGTGTAGCTCCTGTGTTGAGAATGTTGATATAAGAGGGTGCACTTCCATTTACAGCACTATAGGCAAGCATCAAGGATTAAAACTCAATGCGAGCAGTTACTGGGAGCCAGTGGAGAGAGATGAGAAGAGGTGTCACATGGGTGTATTTTGGCTGGTTGAAAATTAGGCGGGCTACTGGATTTTGGACGATCTATAGGGGTTTGATGGTAAGTGCAGAGGCCCCAGCCAGGAGAGAGTTACAATAGTCTAGAGATGACCATTGCCTGGACAAGGAGCTTTGAATGCTACTTAAATTGCAGGCCAAATTGCTAAATGGCTATAGGTGTAATCCACACATGGGAAAAAGTTGACTATGTCCAGTTTCACAACAACGCAAGAATGGGCGTGTACCTAGCTCAGGTGATACTGATGCAAAACAGTGCAAGAACAACAACAATAGCAAACTAATACAGTGAAACTTAGCAATCCTAGTCACAACAACAAAAACACAAGCACTCTTTCTGTCTTTACAAGCTAACCCAAAAACAGAGGTAATTCACTCACCTCTACAGAAAACCACACGAGAATGTTTACCAAAATTTAGTGATTTTATTTCTTGGGGAACTGTAACTGCATGTTTCATGGATTTATTGTGTGATTCGTGTGATTTTACTGCACGATTAATTATTGTTTTGATTGCTGCATGCCGACTAACCACACCTCCCCTAATTAACAAATGAAAACACCAGTGCCTGATTGAGTAGGACCGCTGAACAATGAGGTGGCCACACGGTCATAGAAATAGGTTTGAGGTGAACAATGAGAGAGACACACAGACTCGTAGAGAGGAGAGCCAAGCAGCAGCATGGAAGGCCGCCAGGGAGAGGAACTGCTGGTGGGGACAGACGGACGGACCTTGTGTTACCGGGTGGGTGACGACAGGTCACCTTGGTTTAGAGCAGAGGAGCTTCAGGAATGAGCCAGAGTGGTCTAGTGTATTTGACTGGACCGGGACTTTAATGTGGTCTATGACCCACTATGGACTATGTTTTAATTAGACTTTTATTGAGGATTCAGAGACTCTTATATTTCTTATAGTTTTATGTTTATAGATTATTGTTTATTCTATTTTTATCTATATGACACTTGTTTCTCCTTCTTCTCACATACAAGAAGTATGTGAGAAGAAGCGCTGTCAAGTCTCTGGCAGCAAGGAGTAGGCAAGAAAAGATATTTTACGAAGAACCAATTATTATCTTCATTCAATGTTCCATTCATGTTCAGGATACTTCATGTTCAGAAGAAATCATTAAAACTATTAATAATGATGTTTGAGGATTTTTACTCTTCATACTCTGCCCCCAGCAGACCTCAGGTAAATTGAGTTTGAGAACCCTGCTTTAAATGATCACGGCAATGTAAAACACTTCTACTGCTTACACTATGCCAGTGATTCTCAAAGTGTGTGGTGCAGAATGATGACAGGTGGGGTGCAAGTGACCTGGAGGAAAAGTCATGCTCATCAAAGTTCCAGCGTTTTATGGAAAGAAACATCCTGGTATTTTAACAAATTCTCTTAATAATTGCAAAAACATAATTGCTTTACCACAGCTTTTTCAAGGATTTTAGCAGTAAAGGGCAGATTGGATATCGGTCTATAATTGGCTAAAACCTCTGTATCAAGTGCTGTTTTTTTCAGTAGAGGTTTGTCTACAGCTAACTTAAAAGCCTGTGGTACATAGCCTGTTATTAAGGATATATTTATCTGATCCAATATGGACGAGCTGATCAAAGGTA
>JAUYWH010000011.1:462109-472542 GCA_034779795.1 Ctenopoma multispine | reverse complement strand
CTGTTGGACAAGTGTGTCTGTCCATGCCAATTGCAGGGAGGATCTGATCATTTTTTTCTCTAATAGTTATCACTTTACTTGTAGAGATGTTCATGAAGTCATCGCTGCTGAGAGATAAGGAAATTGTAGGTTCAACAGAGCTATGACTCTTTGTCATCCTGGCTACAGTGCTGAAAAGAAATCTGACAAGTTCAGTCCTTTAAATAGTTGGGTACCATAACTGACAACAAAATACAAACATGCTGTGCAAGACAAATTAACAATATCTGTCCCCCAGGGACAATAAAGCTGTTACTGATTGATTATTGATGAAATCCACTGTTACCCAAACCCAACAGCCTGAATAAAGCAAAAGGGTACAGAGCACAACACAATTGTTGAATGTAAGGGTGAACACAGACGTCCCTCCTCTTCCTCTCTTCCTCTTAGGATGTCATATTTTTCAATTAGAATTAGGGTGTACAAATTTAAATTCACTTCCAATCCAAAAATATCGCCTTTGCACTCATGTAAGCCCGTATCAGCGTGCTCACACCGCCATGTTATTTGATTATAATAATGCAGTATCTGCTCTTTTTAAATGTTGTCTAAAGGTTGAGTCATGGCAACTGGACTTATTTCTTTAAGGTAGAGACTGATTTTTCCCAATTCAGGGAATCAGGCCCAATTCACACATCCACCAGGTTGACCACACTTAACGACCCACTTAATGAGGGTAGAAGGAGCTGCCAGGGGTGGGACTGTTACATCTACCCACACCCCTCCCCTACCTTTGTTTCACTTAATGAGTTTATTCAATGCAGGTGTGAGGTGAAACCAACCTGGAGGATAAATTTGTGGTCTAGCCAACTTCCCTCAGATTGAGGTTCTGTGAATGCAAAATGAAACGTCTCTACCTTAAAGAAAGAAGTCCAGTTGCCATGACTCAACTTTCAGACAACTTCACCTCTGTTTTTCCTCTCCACTGTTGCCTTACATGCTTGCTCAAGTGGGACTGTTGGCTTTTATACATTATTCTGTATATATTTATATAATGTGTTGGGTCTTAAACCTTGTGTCCCTTGTGCCCTGAGATGACTTGTGTTGTGAATTGGCGCTATATAAATAAAGCCGAATTTAATTGAATTGATTTGAATGACTGAAAATCTTCACAGACTTTTTAAATGTTGGTTTCATCAGATCAAAGAATATGCTGCCAAGGTTAATCTGGATCTTCGTCTTTGTTTTTGGATTGTTTCATGCTGTTTGGTGAGCAATGTTTTTCATCTTGGATGCCATCAAGAGATATTGACTTCATGCAAGGAACATTGTGCAATCAAGCATTTATAACAAATTTTCACAATGCAAGGTTGTGTAAATAGCAAATTGTGTGCATCGCCCACTGCATCTTCTGTTATTGGTAGCATAACAGAAGATGCCACACACTGTAAACCTTAGTAAAAAACAGTAGAATTATCACTTTTCTTACTGTTAAAAAAACTGAATTTGAGAAATTGTAAAAGTAGACTTCTGGCAGAGCTGCAGTATTAGATTCCATTCAATTGTACAGGTGTACCTAATAATGTGCCCCATGCATTTGATATACCACTTAAATAAAAAATAGCAGTCTAAGCTTTTCACAGTCGAATCGGTCAAAGCCTGTCTCATACTCCATCTTGGGTCATTCTGTCGGGCCCCTGGGGGCCTTCAGACTAGTACTGAATAACACACACAGCTGCTGAATCTATCCCCCATCTATAGTGGGGGATAGATGGATGAAATTTGCCCATACACAGTGAACATTGTTATTACAAAAGCAAACTTGCTGCCTGGTCAGATATTGAACTAATGATGTATCAAATGAGAAAAAAGGCACAAAAATGTACACAGAGAAATTTGCATTAAAAGTAAAAAGTTTAGCTTTTTTATTTTATGTAAGCTTTTTTTTCTTTGTCTCATGATAGTTTACAAAGGGGGGCATTTCATAAACTGTTTGCCAAAAGCCCTGTGTTGTATAAGACTTAATGTACTGTGAAATTAAAAAACCCTTAAAAAGCATCCCCTACACTGTTGAAACAGCATGGTAGCCACTTGTAATATTCATGCTTGGCCACCAAAAAAATGAAGCCTATCCATTCTGGATAGGTGTTGTTGCTGACAGGACAGGGGTGTGTGTGTCATGCTGCAGACCTGAAGTTACTATTGTGTTGTACGGATTATTTCTATGTTGTAAAGATGAAATTTGGTAAAACTTAAGCAATAAATACAATCAAGTAGTATAATGCCATTTAGTTAATTATGTTAAAATGCAGTCACAGCTTTTAGTTATTGTGTGGTCTCCACTTGTTTAGCACTTTTCTACTTTATCAATACTCAAAGCTTATCATTCACTCATTCACATATACACACATACTCAGACAAATTTGTCTACAGACAAGCAGGCATAAAACATGCTAAATAATAATAGTAATAAGCTTCAGTAACAAAGAAACAGTTAATTGAATTGATACATTTTCCTTGACAATGACACATGACAGCCAGATGGCAACACGCATGGACAGAGCACTTCTGTGCTTCTCCTAACGCTGCTTATTCGTTACTGGTTCATCATACTTACATAATGACAATAAACCTCCTCAAATTTGAAAATACTGAATAATCAAGTGCTATAAAACTTCAAAACTGTCTGTGGGATAACTATGCAGTTCAGATTTAATTGGATTATTTGGCTCAATGTCAGACATCAACATTTATGCATTGCCTTTTTGATGTGGTGTTCTTCTGCTTTCCTGGCCGCTGAGTCTTTTGGGATGGTGTTTGCTCTGTGTTGTAGGGTCATGATGACACCTACTTTGCAACTCTGTTTCCTCAAAAATAATATCAGAAAGATTTGAAATATTTGTGTTTAATACATTTTGAAAATAAATGGAAACGTCTGGACTAATGCAATGTTTTTTTTTTAAGTAAACATTAACCCTACTGAGTATTCAGTATCTTTTGCAATTTGTATTTAGGTCATCAAGGTGAATTTTACTCTTGAGATCTGAGTCTCACATAAATAGTAAATGATCTGATGATCTTATTGTCCTGTATATACTGCTTCTTATTCACTCATTTACACACTGATGATGGCAGCTGCAAAGCAAGTTACTTGCCTGACCCACCATGAGCAACTTGGGGTTCACAAACACTTCGATATATGGAGAGGTGGAGCTGGGAATTTACCTGATCAACAGAGAACCCATATGTAGTTATGTTTTGATAACAAAATCAATATAACAAAAAAAAAATCACTTGAGGTTTTTTGATGAATGGACTCCTAACTCATACCCTGAGGAGTTGCTTATATGAAGAAATTGTTTTGTTTCTCCAGTGTAGAATCTGGGCATTCCTTGTTGTATTGAACTGCTTAAACTATTTTATTTCAATTAACTTTATTTATATAGCACCAAATCCCCTAAGAGTCCTCTCAAGGCATTGTAGTTATAGAGTGAGAAATTCCACCCTTTGGGCAGTACCAGAGAGGAAAAAAAAGAAACTTCCAGCAGAACCAGGCTCAGGGTGGGCGATCATCTGCCTCTAACATTTCCTCTTTTTTAAGAGAAAATTGAGCAAACTGACCAAAACAAACAAACAAGAAAATCAGGGAGATCTATGGTCCAGGTTATCTATAACTATACAACAGTGTGTCTAGGTGTTTCTTCACTTTAAGATGGTCTACCATCTGCATGAATGTGTTACTGGATTTGAAATATATAAGGATATTGTGTTCATGAGTTTTTCAGACACTCCAGATAACCTATGGAATGACAAAGTTGTTCTGTTTGTTGTTTCTTTACTGTTTGCTAACTTCTTTGTGTGTGCTGGACATTGCTGTGTTCTGTAAAAGCTTCAACCGCATGTGTTTGGAATAGGAGGGGGCTATTAACATGTTGACTGCCAATATAATATAATGTATAAGGTCTTAAACCTTACACTGTAAATAATACAATATAAATAAAGCTGAATTGAACTGAATTGAAATTCTTCTGTATCTCCTCTGGTGAAACAATGCTATAAGTAAAGTTCATTAAGTTATTAATGAAGCTAATGTTTTTTGTTACATTCTCTGTGATCTTTTGATTCTATTTCTGGAAAAAGTGTTTTGACAATTGAAAACTAATAGTGACTTGTGCTGTAAAATCCATTAGCCTGGTTGAGCTGGTATGAAGTTAAGGTTGACTTCCAGCTCTCTCTCTGTATTGTGTGTGCGCTGCCCCTCACTTGCTTTTCAGCAGGTCCACGGATGGATCAGCCCCCTGTGTGTGCTCTCACACTGGGTCAGGAAAATTAGTCCAGATCTATTGTGACCTCTGGGTCATCCACCACTATCTGCTCCCTGCAACTTCATATCTCACTGCTTCTCTACCACTCTATGTCAGAAGATGGAGGGATGACACCCAGCAGGGCCACTTTCACCCCTCTCCACACACACTCCCTGTCCCTCAGAATTCCCTTTATGCTCCTTTTATACCCACCACAATCCCTTGCTCATCCCTCCCTACTTTCTCCTGTTTCTCTCACTTGTCATACACACTTGCTGCTTCCATTAAGCCTCTGCTTGCTTGCTAGCACCCACAGAATCTTCTAGGACTTTAGCAGAAGACAATCTGGATGTGTAAACTCAACTTTCAGCTGAATATGTCAAGTGGTCAAGAGGTGTGTTGTGCGTGTATGTGCATGTGTCTATGTGTGTCCTGACACAGTGGGTTTTGGGCGGGTCAGAGGTCAGTCTACAAGTCTTTTCATATGTTTAATTTGGTCACTGCTCCTGTCACTCTGTTGTTACCACTGCAGATTAAAAGGAACAATATTTCTGTTTGCTGCCTGAGTCACATTGAAATGTGCACATGTTTACGTGTTTTTTTAGGGAACAGTGTGTGTGTGTGTGCGCGCATGCGAGTATTGGAGTACAGCTCAGTCTGGCCTTGCCTCAATCAGACTTAAACGCAGTCATGCAGAACCAGCTGACAGCTCCCTCCTCCCTCTTTCATCCTCAGCACCTCTTCTCTTGTCATTTGCCCTCTGCCTTGTCCCCCTGTTCTAACCCATACATAGTTACAGCAGTTCCCAGTATGTTGTAACAGCACTGTACTCTGTTTATGTGTGTGCATGTCCTTTATCAAATATTTCTTTGAACTTAGTGTGTAGCACAATATTATTTTCCACTCACCCATCTAATCCTAACTTCTCTTTGACTTGGTGTAAATATCTCATCCTCTCTCTAAAAAATATAAAACAAAAGATTTAATTTAAATTTGACATTCATAAAGACCAAAAATATATGCAAATAGCTTTTCCTCCTATTGCTGCTTGTTTGGATTATTAAAAAAAAAATTATTTCAGTGACACACACTTCCTGTGGGCACCTGCACAAATGTGTTAAAAAATTAAGGAAGGCTGTACAGAACTTGGATTCTTTAGAAATGTTGTCACTGCCTGACCAATCACTAGAATAAATTGAAGATAGGGTCAAAATATTCATCACAATCTTTCTTTTTACAATGCTGCTGGGTTTTGAACTAATAAGAAGCTTGTTTGCGAGCTCAGCTACTAGTCCTGCAGCAAAGACTACACTTTCAAAGCTACCTTGTGAAATGCTTTTAGGCCTCTTACTCCCCTAACACTTAGCAGTTGAACATAATATCACAGTCACTATGTGACTATGAAAAATTACAGATTTTTTCATCACCAAATTCTAGTCCGAAAAACTGTTATCATGCATCAGACATTATTAACAAATCCAAGTCAAATCTGAAATCAAATAAAGGATCATTTCCAGTATAAAATCAGTTTATAAGACAGTCAAGTGAGTATATGGTCCATCAGTAACAATACCATATACACAGCAAGTTTAAAGAACCCCTGCCAGAATACTTTCAAGAGGAGCGGGTTGGGGAGGTATTGGAGGTGACTGGCGCTGGAGGTGCTCCCCAGACCAGACATGGGGTGTCAGGTTGGCCCTGTCAGCAGTAAGTGATCCAGGGATCACAGTGACATGGCATGTGATGCAGACACTAGTAGACCTTTAATGGTGGACTAATACAGAGACTGATCTAATGACTTGATGCCTTGAAGAGAGGCATTAAACAGGCTCATTAAACACTAGATGTAATGTATATCTGTGTTTTACAGCCCTGTCATCATTTAGAGCAGAGGCTCTGTAACGTGCCCCACTAGGCCCACTGCAGGCAGTGTATGGAAGCTAATCAAACCTGCTTTTTCAGTTAGTTACAAAAAAAACAACAGTAACAACAGTAATGTTATTTTTTTACAGCAGGTATATTAGTCCAGTAAGTTCCAAAACCCAGGATCAGAACTGGGACATCCTTTATTTCACTGATATACAGTAAATTTGGACATTGCAGTGATTGTGTTTCTCAAAAGAAACAGAAAATACACTGTTTTGTCCAACCATTTGTGATGCTGCTGAAATGTCAGAACCAGCTCTGTGGAATATGAGTGTGGCTATTTCCCAATCATGATTTCGCAAACATCCAGTAACAAGCTCTAATTCTGGTAGAAAAGAAAAATAAGCAGGACAATTTGGGAATAGACCTGATTTCTGTGTGGAACCAGAAAGAAAAGAGAGCGAGGGAATAGCGCGGAGAAAAAGGGGGGTAGTCTCCACAGAAGAGGAATGAAACTTTTAGTAGAGACTGGGAACATGGAGCTTTTCAGTGTGCTGGGCTTTTTTCTCCAAAGGCTAACTAGGGGCTCTTGCTTTCAACACAACCCTCGCAAGCTGTACAACACAACAGCAGTTCAAATAGGAGCTGAATCCAAGCCAGCAGCTCCTCTTCATTCCCCAGCTAATTACCTACAGGGTGACCGTATGCTTATTAAATTTCCCCTAAAAAAGTTCTGAGTTGTGTTCAACCCTTACAAGGCAAGAGGAAACCAAGGGAGCTTCAAATCAGAGAAACAAACTTTCAACTTCCTTGAAAGTTCCCTTTTTCAGTATTTTGGAGAAACAGGAAAATTATAAAAATAATCCAAAGGGTGAAAATTGGAGGCCTGGCTTTGCGGTAATCTGGTGTAAAATTGGCTGAAATTGTAAATTGGGAAATAAACAAGTATGAGAAATGATGATGCTGCAGTCGCTTGTAATGAATAATTCCACAGTCTGTTTCTCATTGCGTGGATCAGCACCCTGTCCTCATTACTGACATTGACTGTCATTACTGTTATTATTCTGATCTAGTCTTCAGACCTATGGCAAGTAACGTTTTTAGTATTTCAATTTCATAAAAACACTCTTTCAGACTCATTATTTTTGTTAAGTTATATATGCTGTTTGGTGGCTAAAATCCTTCCCGAAACATAAAATTGCACACGACATTTAACATAAAATGCCTGTCCTTCTCTCTGTAGACTGCACACTAAACTCCATGACAAGCTGTATTTATCCTAATGAAAAACCTCCACAAAGCACCTTTCAGAACGACCCCATAACCTTACAAAATGTCTGACAACGGTGTTAAACTTATCTCTTCCAGGCCCTTGAAAGAACCAGTGATTTATTATGTGGATCAAAGAAACTGTGGTTTACAATTAATTTCTTGTAATAGTTCTTTAATACTGTGGTTAAAATATGTCCCTTTAGTGACAGGGGCTGCAAGAATTTGAATTAATTCCTGTTTAATTGTTCCTATATTTCAGTGGATGTGGATGGTGGTGGCTGGGCTGAGGTAATTTATTTCCTGCTTAAAATAAGAGATGGTCCATGGCCAAGGCTGCCAGGGGACGAGTGGTTAATTGCAGTAAATTGCCTTATCTCCTTGTAATTATGCCTGACTCTTTAGAGTTCCCTGGCTCCAAATGGCCAATCGATGTTATCAGACCACAGACAAGGAGGGAGAGCTGGAAACACAGATGTAGGACTCAGACCAGACTTTGTGTCTATGGAAGACAGCAGCTCCAGACCACAGATATTGAAGGTTTAGAGACTAAATCATATCAAAGGCATGGAGCTAACTTTGGTTGGGATAGTTTTGGAGGAGAAGCTTTGAAATCATTACAAATTACTTTGATTAACTTTACCCAGTGTCCAAAACACACTGCACTGCTGCTGCCATCTAACCTGCATTTGTTCTGTGTGGGTTTGATGCATTAAGGCCATTCAGAACATCCTAATTGAAGCATTAAAAGATCAATAAATTCTTTAGAATATAGAATAATGTAGAAGTATATTGGAGTACAATCAAAAGAGTTCTTGAGTACAATTTAAAACACGATGTATACTGAAAAGGCCTCCATGGGTCCAAACTAACCCTAACCCTTACAGCCAGCATGCATCAATGAACCCAAGAACAGTCAGATCCAGTCTCAAACAAACCTGGGGGAAATTAAACCAGACTCAATGTGTAAGGGTCTGTCTGTGAAGGGCTAGTGGATCTGTAGTGTCAAGCAGTGACAGCTCTGTCAGCAGCCCTGTCTCCTACAAATTACGGTCATATAGAACGAAACTGCATTCCGGATTACATTTTGTTACAGAACGTATTTGCGAGCGAATTACGTTTTTATAGAACGTAATGGTCCTTATGTCCACAATTGACGTAAATGAGAAGTGTGAAATACGTTGATACTGAACGTAATATTGAAACGTATTTTTATCCGGAAAAATATCCGATCCATATCCCGTTTTCTGTCGGCTAAAATATCCGATGTTACATTTCAACATCCAGACGTGAGTTTAGTAATATCACCTTGTTTTAAATTTTATGTTTTATTTTATGTTTTGTGTCGCTTCAGAAACACAACGTAAAAACGTAGAAATGACACCAAAACATGATCTTTTTTCTAAACCTAACCTCACTGTTTCTCTTGCCTAAACCCAACACTCAGTGGACTTTGGCCTCGAAATCGGGTCTCCTGCATGTCAGACCTCGACAATGTACGCCCACCTGCCCCAACCACCTCCTTGCAAATCCTTTTACTTTAATAAATGTTTTCCGTCATTCGTTCATTCACAAAAATACGTTTCAGTACAACGTAAAAATACGTTACACCGAAACGTAATTAGGTCTCGTCTTGTAGAAAACGTAATTGGGAACGCAGTTTCGTTCTATACGGACGTAATTCTTAGGAGACAGGGTTGTTGTCAGAGTCATCAGGCGTCATGTCAGCTTCATACAGTAAATGATCACAGTCTGAAGGTCAACATGACTCAGTAGGGGGAAGTAGTCATAGCCCACTCTTGTAATATCACTCTGGCTGGGTCTGGGTAGTTGTTGTAGTTGGGTAATGACAAATGGTAACAAGATGTGTGTAAAAAGTTTGTTTTCCCATTTGTTTTTTGAGTGAACTTTTTGAATTGCTTAGAACTCTCTAAGAGGACAAATTTAGATAAGAACTATTTGGAAGGCCAACTGTGCCTCTGGGTAACTCCTTTTGTCTCACTTTTCTTCTTGTCCTCATTCTCTGATGCATTTTATTAGCTTTGAATATAGTTTTTTACACTTTTGTTTCTTTTATTCTGATGTTTACATTTAAAACTTAATAATAATTTGATAGATTATTTTTATAATGACATTTTTGAAACCCGCCTCATCTGTCTGGTCTGGCGGCAAAAGATTTAAGAAGATGATTAGCACATAAGGAAAAGGGAACTTGCACATTTGCACTACTGATTATTTACCATTACTTCTGATGGCTTGTCGAACACTGTTTCTGACTCCTCATTATTTAGCCTCACAGCCCAAATATATAAACATGAAGCACCCAGCTTTTATAATAGTGTAACACACCGAAGCACTCTACCCACTCATACCGTTTCCACTATCATCTCCATTACCACTCTCTAGAAAGTAATTGACTTCTAGACACATTTGCTTCAGTGTTAACACTACTTTAGCTCCTTTCTAAAGAAAATGGGTCAGGGGTCTTTGAAGGGACTACAGGTTCATGTTTAAAAGATCTTTGCTTCTTGGCAGCTGATTGAGACCTCACACATTAAATAAATATACACAGGATAATGTAGAAAACCCAACAGTCCCACTTGAGCAAGCACTAGGCAATAGCGGAGAGGACGAACTCCCTTTAACGGAAGAAACCTCCAGCAGAACCAGACTCAGCGTGGTCGGTCTCGACCGGTTGGGGTGAGTGGAAAGAGGAGAGAGAAAAGAACAACAGGCAACAGCGATCAATACAAGGAGCAGCAGACGAGGCACTGGGCAGGTCGGTCGGCCCAGCAGCCACAGCTCCAAGCTCGAGGATACCTGAGAAAAGATACAGAGAGAGAGAGACGATTGAAGCACAGCTAGAGGAGAGAGAAGACACACAGATAATAACATGCAATGATGTCATAAAGTGGACAGAGAGAGAGAGAAGGTGGACAGGAGCTCAGTGTAATGTGGGAGGTCCCCCAGCAGACTAAACCTATAGCAGCATAACTAAGAGATGGTTTAGAGTCA
>JAUYWH010000011.1:437653-453707 GCA_034779795.1 Ctenopoma multispine | reverse complement strand
GATGCAGAACGAAACGTCTCTACTTGGAAGAAAGAAGTCCAGTTGCCATGACTCAATCTTCAGACAACTTTACCTGGGTGACTGAGAATCTTCACAGACACATTACAGAGGTATGTTGGCCATTCTTAGAGCATCAGTTCCATCTAGTAACTGACAGCATGCATTACACGGTAATTTCTGACTCTAATTGAGATCCATTAAAAAAAATTATGAAAAATAATAATTAAAAATAAACTATAAAAGATGGTAATTAGAAAAATTATGGAACACCATTCCTAAAGAAGACCCACAATTGGAAGTTAAAATGAAAGATGCTGGTCAGCGTCTTTCTGGCAAGTTAATTCAAGTCGACAAAGACAAAAAGTTGACAAAGAGAAAAGGTTGAAAAAAGTTGATGAAGACAAAAAGTTGAAAAAAGTTGATAAAGATAAAAGGTTGAGACAATGTTGACTAAGACAAAAAGTTGACACAATGGTGACAAAGACAAAAAGGTGAGACTGTTGACAAAGACAAAGGGTTGATACAAGCTGACAAACACAAAAAGGTGACAGACAAGAAGTTGAAAAAAGTTGACAAAGACAAAAAGGTGCCACAAAGTTGACAAAGACAAAATGATGATAAAAATGAAAAGTTGACAAACACTAAAAGTTGACACAAAGTTGACATGGACAAAAAGTTGAGAAAAGTTAACATAGACCAAAAGGTCACCAAAAAGTAAAGTTTACATAGACAAAATATTGACAAAAGTAGAAATTGACAAACAAGTTTACAAAGTCAATAAAACAAAATGGCAAAGAGCAAAAGTTGAAGAAAAAGGGATGAATGACAAATAGCAGATATCATTTTGCTCACTAATGCCATTTTTGTAAATATGCAGATCACTTTCAACTTGTTTTATTGATTTTTCACAAACACGACTCTTATTGTGAAAATCAGACTCTTATTATGAAGGTTGACTCTCAGGGTGGAGACAGACGTGTGTGTGTCTATGTGAAATGATCATCAGTTAGGTAGCAGGTAAAGGTCCATGTATAACTACAGTAAATAGAAATGCTGAATCATGGTTAGGAACATAAAGTGATTGATTTGCTAGTGTGTCTGCCACAAGGAGTACACCTGAAGTCAGAAGAGAACATCAGGGTTTTGGTAAAAAGTCAATACTAACGTAATGGATTATAAGACACAGACAGTTCGCAAAAGAACACACACACAGCTGCACTTCATTGATGTGGTCTTATAACAGAGATATTCAACTTGAGAAATAGACACAGACACTGATTGAGATACGTTGCCATAGTAGTCTGTAGTCTGTTAAAAAGCCATTAAATTTATGTGTCTACAAACAGGGAAAATAGAGGTGGTTTTCACCACTCTCTGCAAAGCCTTCTTGTCCTTAGCAGTGCAGCTTCCGTACCAAGACACAACACTCCCCGTGAGGGTGGACTCCACAGCACATGTGTAGAATCTAGTAAGGACAAAGGTAGACTAGCCTTCTTTAGGCATCTGACAAAATGAAGTCGTTGGTGGGCTTTTTTGGTGACAGTTACTGCATGATCTGAGGACTTGAGGTTGGCACTGATGGTGACTGATTGGGGTCACTCAAGGAACCTGAAGCTGCTGACCCTCTCCATAGCATCTCCTCTGATGTAGATGGGTGGATGAGCTGCATCCTGCCTCCTAAAATCCAATACCATCTCCTTTGTTTTACTGACGTTGAGAGAAAGATTATTCTCCTGACACCACTCTGCCAAGAGTCTCACCTCCTCTCTGTAGGCCGTTTCATCATTGTTGAAGATCAGACCCACAATGGTGGTTTCATCAGCAACCTTGATGATGGTGTTGGAGCTGTCTCTGGCCACACAGTCATTTGTGAACAAGGAGTACAGCAATGGACTCAGAACGCTTCCCTGTGGGGTGCCAGTGTTGAGGATCATTGTGGTGGAAGTGTTTTTGCCCATCCTCACACGCTTTCTGTTGGTCGGAAAGTCCAGAACCCAGTTGCACAAGGTAGCACTGAGTCCCAGCCCCAGTACCTTCTTGATTAGCTTGGAGGAAATAACTGTGTTAAATGCAGGGCTGTAATCCACAAATAACAGTCTGGCATAGCAGTTCTTATTGTCCAGGTGAGCCAGGGTGGAGTGAATTGAGTGTGAGATGGCGTCCTCAGTGGATCTGTTGTGATGGTATGCAAATTCTAGGGGGTCCAGAGTGGTCGGTATTGAGCTCTTAATGTGTCCCATTACCAGCCTCTCAAAGCACTTAATTGTGATGGAAGTTAGTGCAACAGGCCGAAAGTCATTAAGGCAGCTGGCTTTGTTCTTCTTGGGAACTGGGACAATGGTGCTGTTTTGAAGCAGATGGGGACAGTTGAGCTCTGCAGAGAGGTGTAAAAATTGTAACAGATGTGAAAACATAAAACAAAGTGAATGTGACAAAGATCAACTTACAGGAAAGTTGTTTGGTGAATCCAACTCTTTCCAAAGCCAATGAGGTATTTTGTTCTCTGTGGTTTATGGATCAATATTGTTGTTCAAATGTGGAGAAAGGTTGATGTTCAGATGTCATTCTGTGTGCAGATGACACAGGACAGTGCAGGTTTGACGAAGGAGGCTCTGAGGCTTCCTGTGATTTAATGTGAGATATAATAACAAGAGCAGACTGTACAGATATGCTATGTTAAGGATAAAAAAAGACTAAAAACGGGACAATGTACTAAAAGCATATAAATACACGGTTTCATTTCCTTAATATGAGCTTATCACCCTTCTGTACAGTGGAAATATTACACAAACTAATGATTCCAAAAAATTTGCGCTGCTTCCAGTGTGTGTTGGCCTTTATAGTGGCGCACTCCAACTGCACCAACATTCCGCAATACACACTAATGGAAAAGTTGAAAATGGATCAAAAATCAAGCAAAACGTAATCTGCTCAAACTCAAAAAGTATAAAAGATACAAAGACCCTAAATTAAAGTTAGAAAGTTCAAGGTTTCTAGATTTGTTTAAAGTTGAAATGACGTTTATACGATGAACGATGAAAACACAAAAAGATGATGAAAAGAGGAAAGTTGATGTAAGTTTTGAAGTTTGAACAGAGTTTCTATGACAATGCATCTGGGTGGGATTAATGGACAAAAAACAGGGCGGAATAAAAAAAATAAAGAAAAAAGAGGATCTCAGTAGTGTGGGAGCAGTTCCTGCTCCGCCACAACTAGAAAAAAGTTACAGTTCTAGAGTACTAGAGTACTAGAGTACAGTTCACCTCTCCCAAATGAAGCGGACAAGGAGGTGGGCTAAACTATGTCAGTGACACTGACATAGTCTGTTACGGGATGACATGTAGTATTACCACAATAAAACGTGTGGTGTGTACAAAATGTGAAGTTTTGTCTTGTTTTTTTTTTTTTGGGGGGGGGGGGGGGGGGAGTGCTGCAGCGGTTCAGTGTAGAACCGCCACTGTGCTGGACATTTTGATGTATATTATATCTCATGGGAATCCCCAGTCTATCCTGTGAGCTCATACTGTGTGGTTTTTGGGCAATTTACATTGCCATGGAAATTGAAAGTGCCAGTTAACCACAATAGGGGACATGTCATGATTGTTGTTTTGATGTATACTATGTGTGGTGGGAATCCCCAGTCTTTCCTGTGAGCTTTCCTTTACTTTACTTTTATCCAAAGTGACTTACAGGGAGCTAGCGCTGAGTGTCTGGCTCAGGGACACACACCTGGTGGAGAATGGGCCTTCTGCATCCCAGTCTGACCCTTAACCCATTGAGCTACCAGGCCGCTTGAGCTACAGCTCATCCTGTATGGATTGTGTGTGGAAGAAATTCCCTTTAATTTGGGAGCCAGTAAGGAGTAACACTAGTCACACCCTGTGACATGTCTAAAATCCAAAATAAAAACTCTCAAGGGGAGGTCAGGTGTCTGTGTGGGAAAGGTGACAAATTAAGAAGAGCAGAGGCACTTAAGAAATGAAGGGAGTACTAATGTATTGGGTTAAAAGACAGAGATACTGTGAAAAAATGGGTTATGAACCAGAAAATATCCAGATTCCAAAAAACATCATTACAGATGTCACATCACAATACCACAAATTAGATTAGAATTTGCCAATAAAACTGCACTGTATTGCTTAGAAAAACTGATTCCATGTCATCAGTTCTCATTCTTGGTGTTGACAGTGCACAACCTGGCTCTTATTAAATTTAGTTTACATAAACTCTGACATATCTAATATACTGACAAGTACATTATCAAATCATTACCCACAATGTCAGTGGCTCTCATTTTCTATCAATCTCCACTTGGCATGGAGAAATCACACCAAAACTAAATCATTTAAAATAAAAACCTTCAAGGTGGAGTCACGTGTGTGTGTGTGTCTGTGTGTGTATGTGCGTGTGAAATCTTTATTAATTAAAAAGAGCAGAGGTACTTAACAGAGGAAGGGAGTTCTAATGTATTGTGTTAAAAGACACACAGACACTGTAAAAAGTGCTCCAGCATACGAGCTGGAGTTAGGCATGCACGAAAAGTGATTGTACAGCGCGTCTGTACGAGAGAGGATAACATCTGCCTCGACCGATTGGGGTTAGTGGACACAGATAGTGCTTGCTCGTCACTAAGTGAGTTGATTGTTAACTATTGTATAACTTTGTTTTGCTGCAAGAACAGGAGGCACAGCTCTGATCTGCTCTGCTTAGCATGGCAGTGTTCTCACATCCTTCACTTGCCAGCCTCTCTCCTTTTATGCATTGCTCACCTTCTCCTTCTCTCTTTCATCTCCAAAGTTGTGCTTGGTCTTTCTTCATCTCAATCACTGCTCTACGCAAACAAACCCTGCACTGTAAAGTGCCTTGAGATGATTTATGTTATGATTTGGCGCTATACAAATAAAGTTGAATTGAACTTAGACGTCTGAGAGCAAAAACAAGCCAAGAAAAGGATTCACAAACATCAGAGAGTTATGTAGGTTAAGACCTTACACGGCTGTATGTACGGCTGGGATAGTGTAGTGGTGAGATCGCCAACTTTTATATGGGAGACTGGGGTTCAAATCCCAGCTGTGGCCTACCTTCTCAGGCAAGACCTCCTCACACTATACTGTGCCTACCTCAAAGAGGTAGGTGAAATATATGAATAGAGTCGGCTCAGACGTCACTTGGATTAACAAGGTCTGCGCCAGATGTTGAGGAACCAGGACAATCTGACGATAAGTGGGCTACTGGAACAAGAACAAGACATGCATGGACAAGAGATGAGAACAAGGGATTGTTGGAATCCTACTATACAAGTAACAGATGTGGGACCTATGGAGAAGATAGAAGAACAAACCGGACCTTCTCCACTGAACCAGGTGTACTCTCAGTGGCAGGGTAATAGCATTAAGATATACCGACCAAGGCAGGAGACTGAGTAGACTGAGCAGACCACAGCAACCTCCCTGAACAAGCTCCAGTAACCATCGCATTGGCAGGCATCCAAGAAAGAGTCTCAAGCATGAAGAACTGGACAGCACCAGCCCCTGACATGATCCACGCCTATTGACTAAAGAAGTTAATTGCACTCCATGAGCGCCTGGTTGCACAGATGAACCAGCTGCTAATGGATAGGACCCACCCGGAATGGCTCACCGAAGGCAGGACAGTATACCAAAGGCATACTGCCCAATAACCTGCCTCTGCACAACATGGAAGCTCCTATCAGGCATCGTAGCAGCTAATATGATGGATCAATACATGAGCGGGAGATATACCAGAGGAGCAAAACACCAGCTACTGGTAGATAGAGCAGTCACTTAAGACTGTAAGACCAGACGTCTGTGAAGATTCTCAGTCTGTGAGGCCAGACTGAAAACCTATGACTCAATGCCTCACACATGGATCCTAGAATGCTTGGAACTGTACAAGATCAACAGGACTCTAAGAGCCTTTATCAGAAATTCAGTGGGGCTGTAGAAAACAACTCGAAAGGCCAACTTCAAGCCGATTGCACAGGTTACCATCAAGTGCGGGATTTACCAAGGAGATGCCCTGTCTACACTGCTGTTCTGCATAGGCCTTAACTCCCTCAGCAAGATCATCAACAAGACTGGATACCGACTACAGAATGGGGCAAACGTCAGCCACCTCCTCTACATGGATGACATCAAGCTGTATGCCAAGAGTGAACGAGACATTGATTCACTGATCCACACCACCACGATATACAGCAATGACATCGGAATGTCATTCAGACTGGATAAGTGTAGTCGGATGGTAACAAAGAGGTGGAAAGTCAGAACTGAGGGGAAACATAACAGACATTGAGGAATGTAAAGTAAAAGTAAAAGTACCTCCAGGCATACGGGAACCTTGAAGAGGCCACAAGGAAAGCAGCAACAACCAAATACCTGCAACAAGTAGGGCAAGTCCTGAGAAGTCAGCTGAATGGGAAGAACAAGATCTGGGCAATCATTAGCTACGCCCTACCAGTCATCAGATACCCCGCTGGCGTTATAAGCTGGCCAAAGGAGGAGATGAAAGCCACTGACATCAAGACAAGGAAGCTCCTCACAATGCACGGAGGGTTTCACCCCAAATCCAGCACACTGAGACTATACACTAAGCGGAAAGAAGGAGGCAGAGGACTAGTGAGCGTCAAAGCCACTATGAAGGATGAAATATCGAAGATCCATGAATACATCAGGAAGATGGCCCTGACTGATGATGTGCTCAGTGAATACTTCAGGCAACAGAAACCCAAGAAGGAAGAGGAGCAAGAACAGGAACCATCATGGATAGACAAACCCCTGCACGGCATCTACCACCGGCAGACAGAAGAAGTGGCTGACTTTGAAAAATCCTACCAGTGGCTGGACAAAGCTGAACTGAAAGACATGGCAGCACAGGAACAAGCTCTAAGTACAAGATCAATACTAGAGACTGGGGTCTACCACACCAGGCAGGACCCCAGGTGCAGGCTGTGCAAAGATGCCCCTGAGACAATCCAGCACATAACAGCAGGGTGCAAGATGCTAGCAGAAAGGGCATACATAGAACGCCATAACCAAGTCCCAAGGTCAAGATGGGAGACACCTACGAAGGTGGCTGAAAATGATAAGGCTAAGATCCTGTGGGACTTCGAGATACAGACTGACAAACTGGTAATGGCTAACCAACCGGACATAGTGGTGGACAAGCAGAGGAAGAAGGCCGTAGTGATAGATATAGCAATCTCAAGCATCAGGAGGAAGGAACATGAGAAACTCAAGAAATACCAAGGGCTAAGAGAAGAGCTAGAAAAGATGTGGAAAGTGAAGGTAACAGTGGTCCGAGAGGTAATTGAAACACTCGGGGCAGTGATGCCTAAACTGGCTTTTGAGTGAGTTATTGGTGTGGTTTCTCTCTTCAGGAAACCTGCGTGTTTGTTAACAAGGTAATAGGAGAGTAAACTAATCAATTCAAAATCAGTTTTATTTGGAGTAAAACAAAGCAATACAGCGCTGTGTCTGAGTGTTCTTGTCCCTAACCACAATACATCGAGTAGTGTCAGGGCATGAAGACCGACACTGCTATTCTGTCCTGACCTAGTTTGTATGAGCATGAGTGTTTTCTGATAATATTGCCCAGCGGAGACATGTATAAAATAAAAAGAATTGGTCCAAGTACAGAACCCTGTGGAACTCCAACTTACATTTGTGTGCATGGAAGATTCATCAATAACATAAACACATCTATCTGACAGATAAGATTTAAACCAGCTTAGTGACATTCCTATAAATATGATTTATTCTAAGTCCTGATTGAAAATCTTCATACAGATTGTTACTGTGCATGTGGTCACATAGCTGCTTTACAACTACTTTTTCAAGGGTTAGGCAGATTGGGTATCAGTCTATAATTGGGTAAAACATCTGGATCAAGAGTAGGCTTTTTGAGTAAATATACTTTTTGAGTATCTGCAGTAGATTTAGATGGATTAATTCCTCTGATTAACTACCTTCTTTTTCAGAGGTGCAACAGTATTAAGTATAGTGTGCAGAGAAGTTGCAGCATCATCAACAATATAATCAGCCTGTACAGGAGTAAAGTTAGGATGACTGTCCTCCTCTGTGTAGGTACAAGCCACTGTACTCTCCATTATAGTAGTTTCAAATTATTAAGAAATGGCCAGACAACAAAGGGTTTTGGGGAAACACTATTAAATGATCAATTTCTATTCCATAAGTCAGAACAAGATTGAGGGTGTCATTAAAACTGGGAGTGGATTTATTTACATTTTGAGTAAATCCAATGGACTCTAACAATGAATTAAATGCATTGTTGCGACAGTTGTTATCAACTTCTACATGAATGTTAAAGTCACCCACTATAATCACTTTATATGCACTAAGAACTAAATCAAATAAAAAGTCTGAGAATTCAGATAAAAACTCAGAGTAAGGAACAGGAGGATGATATACAGTAACAAATAAAACTGGTTTTTGACTTTTCCAGTTTGGATCTGAGAGACTAAGAGTGAGGCTCTCAAATGAATTTAACTGTGTCTAAGTTTGGGGTTGATTAATAAGCTTGAGTTGCAGATTCCTGCTACTCCTTCACCCTAACCTGTGCATCTAGGAATATGATAATTAATATGACTTGGGGCAGTCGACTCATTCAAACTGTGGATGAAGACCAAAATCCTGTTTTGTTTTCCCTCCGACATACTACATACATATCACTTTGTATTATTTTGTACCCTGGATGTCATTGCAATCTACAAAATCACACACACAAACACACTTTTTTTCTCTCTGAAAAAAAGAGATATCCTCTGTAGATCAATGTGATGGAGGCTATATTATTATATATTGTATTATTATTATTATTTTATATTATTATTATAATTAAAATTATAATGGTGCTCATGCTGAACAAAGGTCTCAGAACCATCACAAAGATTTGAAAACAACCTCCACGAGCTTCCAGGCCATCACAGTGCCTGGTGTAGAAAGACAGGTGTAGAAAATTGCACTGAACAGTAACACACTCATCTCAGTTTTGGGTTAAAGTCTTATTTCCCTGGTTGAATCACAGCCTGTCAACAAGCCTGGGTGTGTACAGCTATGGAGGAGGTCTTGGATAGAGGTAGAATCAGTGATAGACCTGTAGAATTAGTGCAGGGTAGAAAATTTTAACTAAATGTGTTGTGTGACAGGGAGAAGGTCGAGATGTTCTAGTGCAGGAGTGATGCAGTCACATTGACAATGAGAGTGAACAAGTGGCCAGCCGAGATGTGAATGTACTGAAGTTTATAGAGAATTGTCGAAGATGCAGAAATAAACAGTACTATTGTAGTCTGGAGGTAACGGATTTTGGACCAAAGAGTCAGCAGGGTTCTACACAGAGTGAAAACGTCAGCTGGGTTAGATAAATTATTGAATTATTCCTCTGCAGTGTTTGTTTATCTGTAAATGTGATCTAAGTAGACTCATTAAAAATTCTAATGTCGATAATAATGTTGATTTTTATCTTTCGGCGGCATTATATAATGACAACTAGAATAATTATCTTTTTAACCTAACTTCAGCATCATACTCAGTATCATGAGAGAACTGAACTGTGAGCAGGTCTCAGTAATAACCACTTACAACTGAAATACTGTAAGACAGCCTCTACTATTGCTTTACTGGTCCCACCATCTAGTGGTGAGGCTGCTTTACTACACATATGATCAACAATGTGAGTTTTAACTGTTGTATATTCTACTGTAAAAAAAACTACTACATTAGGTGTATTTTATAAAATGTTTATTTTGTCATTTGCATTAACATTACATTTAATATAAATGTGTCACCCTCTCTATGTTACAGTAGGTAAATATACATTTTCATGTTTTATTTTACAGCCATGACATGACACATACTGTGATTCCTCTCATTCATTGTTTCAAATCATATTTATTCATAAAGTCAAACTTTTGTTATATTGTATGAATGGACATGATGTTGTGTATGTCAGAAACACAGTTATGAGCTTCAATCATTGAGCATTCTTCTTAAAAGTCCAATCCTTCAGTCCACATTGTAATGTTTGTGTGTGTATTTGGCAGCTGCTGACACATGGCAGTGTAAACATGCAGTATAGTCAGAGCTACAGCAGAAACACCTGCACATAAATACTGATGCACTGACCAATAGTCTTTTTTATAGTATAGACATACTCTTTACGGCAATAAGTTTGTTCATTCAGGCCTAAGAGACAGACTGTCTCAATTAAATAAAGTGAGGCGAAGAGGAGTTAAATTTCCTTTATTATTATTTATTTATTGTTATCACATTAAGTGATATGTTTTAAAGATAGTTCATGACTACACACAGCGTGTGTGTTTTCTCTCTAATTTTGATCAGCTGAACAGTTGGTAACATATGACTGTGAAATGTTGATGTAAATATAATATTTAACTGTTTATGATTATTTTATTGACTATGTTTATGTAAGAAAACAATAATTAGACAAAATTGCATTCAATGAAAATGTGTGTGCGCGTGCGTGCACGCTCACTCCAATCAGACCATGCAGAGAGGCACAGCTGTACAAGAGAAATAAGACTTAATAAGAGTGAAATCTTGCCGAGTTTTAAAACACTGAATTTATTTACATTATTAATTATAGTCATTACTGCTGCCTCCTCACGCTGAGGGGAAAAGAAGGGGAGGAGGGAGAGAAAACAAACAAACAAAAGACAAGAGGCTGAGAAGAAAGAGTTTAATAAAAATGAAAAGGTGATTCTGGCATCCTCACACCTCCCCCGCTGTCCGATCAGATCTTTCCTGGGAAAAACTCACACATTCCAGAGTAGTCAGGGAGATCTCCAGCATGGCTTAACAGATGGAAGAGTGCCATCAACAAGACATTAAACACAAAATGCCTATTTGAACGTTTTCAATGGCGATGTAACTTTACCTGTGTTAATATTCATTTTCATGCTTGAGCAAACATTACATCAAAGAAATTATTTGGGCACACAAGTGCGCGGTCTGACACAGTTCTTAACAAAGATTATGATATTATCTGCATAAGATCATTAAGACACTAAATATAAAGTCATATATGTATGGATGATAAAAATTATATTCCTCTTTTGTATGATGGCATAATTTTCTGTCAACATCTTTGCTTTTGTGGAAAGTAAACTGTCATACGCAAGAAATGAAAAAATGGATTTTAAGAATTTAATAATCAAAATGATATTTTTCATAGACTGAAACTGTTTATTTTTTTATCAAAATAGCTATAAGACCTTATAAGGATTCAGGTACTAATCATGGATGTACTGTAGATGCTGACAAACATGAATTTTAATGTTGGTGCTGGCACACATAAATTCTTTACATCTGAAATTTAATAAAATAAAATCTCCCTCTGTGCCCAATTGTGTGCAAATTCCTCATAGGATCACTCGTACTTTTTCACCATTACAATTGTGCCGCTTGTGTGCCAATGGTAAGAAAAGCTGACAGTAAGTGACCTGGTCCTGACACAGGTCTGCCAGAAGCACAAAGGTTATACACATGGTAAATTCTTTTAGTGTTTGTTGTGTATACACTTTGTGTGTGTGTGGGGACGTTTGTGTGTGTGTGTGTGCGTGTGTGTGTGTGTACAGTAAAAGGGTTTTCTTGCCTTGGCTCAGCAGTCTAGCTGTCAGTCTGGCCTCTAGATGAATTTGAAGAAACACCCAGTATGGAACCTGAGCCGCACACTTTGCTTCCCCAGCATCACTACGGCCTGACACTTAATTAAAGCTATTATTAGCTCCCTGGGAAGTGCCGAATGGTCCGCTCTCACTTATTAGCCATTGTCTTAGTTTGCACCTCACGTTATGTAATGCTGTGCAATTGTTGCCATGTATTACCTGTGTGAAAGGCTTCTGCAACATGCGGGCAGAAATTAAAAACCTGTCTATTTTATTACTCAAACTTTTTGCTTGTCAGATTCATTGACTTACTCTACTGTAGATGAGGTTTGTATTTTTTAATAATGCCCATTGTTTAAACACAGCTGAGAATAACTATGAACGTTCACTTAAAAAAAGTTTTTGGATTTGTTCTTGAAACTGTTCATGTATATAGATCCATATTTTATTACCTCTCTTGCTTTTTCACTGAGTTCTGCCGTGTGTTGATGCAGTGCAGCAGATGAAGAATAATGGGAATGCCAGCACCAGACACCAATAACCCTAGTGAACACAAACCAAACATATTTCCCCTCAAGTGTGCATAGTCATGCATAATAAGATACATTTCCAAGTCATTATTAAACAAAAGCTGACAATCACTGCTTGTTATGCAGAACCACTCAAATGACAGATTTGAGGAAAAGCCCATTTTCTAACACTCATTTGTTTGTTGTGTTTTACATCTGACTGTCACTGTTAGAGCAGGACTGCAGAGGCATGAGAATGCCATCATAAACATCCTCTTCCCACATGTTCATAAAAATTGCCATTATTCCAGGACATTTTTTAGCCCCAAGAGGGAGCAACGGTGGGGTTTCTTCATTGCGGACCTTTAAATTAACATGCTGATGTATTTATGGCAGTCCTGTGTGACATTAACGTTTTCGAGGGGAAAATGATAGCACATTCGGCTGTGGTGTAAAGGCCCTGTAAATCTGGTGGCTTGCACTTAGCATGCTTTATTACACTGACTGTCGAGCCTCTCATCAGCATGATCTTCCTCCAAACACATGCTTTTTTCTCCTCTTTCTCTTTAAGTCACTCCCTCCATTTTCCATTCTGCTCACTCAGCTCATCTTTCTGTCAGCTCTCCACATTCCTCTGTCTGTTTGCTCTGCTCTGTATTTTTTATCTTCTTTTGTTTTTGATTCCACCATTCCTTATCCACCTGTGGTCATCAGAATTCTCTCTGTTTTTGTTCTGGACCTATCTCACTCTATATACTATAACTTTTCTGCTAGACTTGTAGGGGTAAAAAAAATGTAAGGTTCTTAAGTAAAAGTCCTGCTTCTTTTTTTCTGTATAATTAATGTTAAGTGACAGTTGGAGAACTTTAAGGTTTGGTTTGATTTGGTAAATCATCACTACAAAGCATGATTAATCATCATTGATCAAAAGTGAAAAATATGTTTATTTAAAAATCTATGATACAAGCAGGTGGACATGTGAACTAGAAAACAATCCATTTTCTAAACCAAACTAAAAGCCCACACCAACTGAACATTTTGGTTTTGTTGATTACAAGTGGTTTAACTCACATTGTTGCAGTGATGAATTGTGTATTAATTGGTTAAATCCCACTTCACTCCATCCATGTTTCTTTCTTTTGGTCCACTTCCTTTGGTCTTAGACCCTTGTACATGAAGATGCAAAGAGGGATGCTAGAAAAAGACAGGGCGAGAATCTCAGACTCTCCTCCTCTCCATGATTATTTTAGTCAATGTAGGAAATGTCCTTGGTTGTAATGTATGTTTTATATCTGACACTTCAACATTATATCTAAACTTTATATCTAAAGTTGAAGCTTATTTTAGCATTCCTAAAGAACAGAGTTAGACTTCTGTTTCAGAAATATATTCTGCCACCAGACGTCTTCTTGCCAGTGAAACATACAGTAAGTTGGGTCATTATGAGGTAAAGGAACAGTCTTGCTGTAGGGGAAGGCAGAGCCTTGAATAGTTGTAGACCTCTGTGTGTGTGAAGAGTGTGTATGAAAGAGAATTTGTACATTTATGTGCTGTGTGTAGATGAGTCTTTATTCCAGCGATCATTTCAACGAAAGGTCAGGTTTGTAATTAGATCAATCAAGTGCAATTTGTGTGTGTGTGTGTGTGTGTGTGTGTGTGCCGTGTGTGCATGCATCTCTTTGAGCAGTCATTCAGAATGATTGAATAATGCCTATAATTACCATCTCCCTCTGCTAGATGTGAGGAGGTGGGACCCTCACTACAAAGGGCTGTCATAACCATGATGAGTGGAAAATGATAGAAGGATTGCATCCACACATGCAAACAGGGTTGGGGAAAGTCTACATTCTGTTATTATTATCTCTACATTATTCAAATGTAGGATGAATAATATGTAGGGAAATGGCACAGAGAAAACCATTTTTTATTGAGTTTGATAACTCAAAGGTAGAAAGTGAATCTAAATGCATAGGTTCCTCCACGATTCAACCTGTCCCTGCATGACTACAATTTTGTTCAATCACTGCAACTTTTCTGTAAATTTGACTAAATTGTAGTTTCCAACGATAAAGGTGAGAGAGATTAATTAACTATGGTTAGTAGTGATATTAATGTAGTATGAATCACAAAGTAATAAAGGACTGTGTGACAAATGTGCATATGTGTTTGTGTGTTGAGCTTTTTTTTCTGGAACAGTTTGGCTTTGACTTTAACTGATTTTACAAATTTTTTGCAACTACTTTTGTCATTGTCACCTTATCTCAATATGTCATTGTGAAAAATTGCTGTGAAATCAGGCACCCCCCCAAACATAATGACTTAAATGTAAACCTGCAGGATATAGAATATCTTAAACAGTGTTCACTGCAGTGGACCTTTCCAGAGACGACATTTTGCTTCCCTAAGCATGTAGACAACAAATGGAGACAAACTGGAGCAGATGCAAAGTGTACCATAATGAAGCCCATGAATCCAGGTGAATATGCATGATGGCTGCATCTGAATTTGTGTGTAAGTGTGTGTGTGTGTGTGTGTTATGTTTATGTTTGTGTGTGCAGAGAGCTGCATCTCTTGTCCTTTTCATGACAAACAGAAGGTGAACAATCTTGCACTTTCCAGGCTAAACCTCAGTCTCAGTTAACATCACACACAAAGCGACATTAACAGATGATGATTTAATCTATTTAATTAAATAAACTTTACATCATCAACATTATTTATTGTGCATCTATAGTTTTAGGATAGGACTGATGCTCCACAGTAAGACAGAAATCAACTACATCTTCATCTCACAGTCTTGAGAGATTCATAGACACATACAGTGATCCAAAATATAAAAAAAAACCTTGATATCATATCTCTGACTCAGCAACACACCACAATTCCAGTGTTTTCTTCTTTTCTCATTGGAAGAACCCCTGGTAAATCACATGTTTGAGATGATACAATAAACATACCCACAGTACATTTTCACTATTTGTTGGTATGTGTTTCACAGAAATAACAGAGTTTGGTTTGCATCTGATTTGTTGATCATTTTACAGTGACAGAGGAAGTTCCTCTTTCCAGAATTAAATCTTCATTAGACCAGCACCTCATGCACCGAAATTGCACAAAGCTGTGTTCTCTTACGGTGTCTATAATGAAGACTGGTGTAATGCTTAAATTAAACCTAAAAAGTCACTGGACTACAACCATGTAAACACAGTATTTTGGTGAGGTTTTGGCATTAAAAAAATATAACTGGTGTTAAAAATAATTACTTCCTTTATGTGTGTCACATGACTGTTTATGATAACAGCAACAGACAGTTGTTTGACACAGGACCCTAAAAATATGTGTTTTGTTGACCTCCTCCTGACAAATGTTTTCAGGTCTAAATACTTGGTGGCTGTGTAATGTTCCCTCCAGCCACTAGATCCAATATGGTAATATGTATGCACTGCTTGTTCTTAAGACTGCTGGGACAAACAATATAGTCACATTTTACAGGAGAGCAGTCACAGCTCTAGTATTAGCTGCAGGTTTATTGATCATACTTAAAAAAACATAAATACAAAAACACCTGACAATAGTTTGGTAATTTGAAAAACTCAGATTTTACTATAAATTCTAGTAAATCTTCCTCTAAGAGGAGGAAATATTTGTTGAAGATCCTTTTTCAGCTGCAAAGTTTCCCATATTTTATGCTTTAGTGAGTGTTTCCTGTAATAGAACAGTGTGGGATTTAGAGAAATAAACTGCAGTGTGTTCATTTTATCCAAGAAACATACAACCCAGAGGATTCCAAAGATAACTGGCTGGCATTCCTGGACTGTGCAGTTATCATTGGGACTGATAGAAAGCTGGATATAGAAGTGTACAGAAAACCCACCCACAC
>JAUYWH010000011.1:422530-433944 GCA_034779795.1 Ctenopoma multispine | reverse complement strand
GCTTTTTGTCTTTGTCAACTTTGTATCAACTTTTTGGCTTTGTCAACTTTGTGTCAACTTGTTCAATTTGTCAACTTCATTCAACTTTTTATCTTTCTCAACTTTTTTCAACTTTGTCAACTTGAATCAACGTGATCAAGTTGATTGGATTGGATAGACACAAATCTGACAAACACAAGAAGTTAATACAAAGTTAACAAAGAGAAAGGGTTGACACAAAGCTGACACACACAAGAAGTTGACAAAAAGTTGAATATGAGAAAAGTTGACACAAAGTTGACAAAAAGTTGATTTGTCAACTTGAATCGAGATACCTATGCTCCCACAAGTCTAGTTCTAATTATTGCGCTTTATTATGTCCAATTTTCGCCGGCTATCTAGTCCCACAGGTTTTGTCCAAAAAATGTTGTTCACACTTAAAATTGTGGGTCTTATATAGGAATGGTGTGCTATTTCTCTTGGACATAAGATATCTTATGGTTTATTTTTAATCAATATTTTGAATGGAGGTCTATAGGAGAGAGATTGTAAAAATGGAGATATGTGTAATACATGCTGTCAGTCACTAGATAGAGCTCTACAAATGTTTTTTTCAGAAATGTTTTTTTTTTCAAACAGAAGCCCGCCCCGCCCTTTAGCCTTTAGCCCCCTTTAGCAATTAGCATGCTAAATGCTAACAATTCAAAACAATCCCCCAAACTAAATAATAATGTATATATAATTTATTTTGGAAGAGATGTAGGGAGGGACAGAGTAGAGCTGACATGATGGATTTGCTTAAAAACTATGTCTCATAAAACCATGTAGGCTTGATAATTGTATGTGCAACACAAACTATTCATATTTTTGCCTGATGTACAAAAATGTTTAAGTTGAGAAAAGTCGAAATGTATAGTATATTATATTATTAACAAACAATGTGATGCATTTATGAAACGTTATTGAAATAACATACAGTACATGTAACAGCAATAAAATACACATGGTACTTCACATTTCCTGTGGTTACAATAATATTTCATTTTGAAATGATACTGGGTGATGGTGCTGCTTCACATGATTCTCCCTGAAGAAGGGTTAACATTCCGTGTGCATTCCTGTTTGACTCAATTAAAGCGAGAGCAAAAATGTATGGTCATTCTATCTATAAGTAACAGAAGTGAATTCCTTCCAGCAGAAGGAACATTGAAGCTTTAAGAATGGGACTGTCCCTTAGTTGAGTGATTCTGTAAAGAGAGGAGAATAAAAAAATTGATTAAACAAGAGAAAACTCAGGCAGAGTAATAAAAGGAAAAAGAAAACAATAAGAAAGACAGAGAAAAAAGAGGAAGAAGCTGCCCAGTGTTGTGACAGTATCTTAAACAGCTGCTCTGAGACTTAAATCAGTCACGCCAAACATATCCCTCATGTCCTGCATTTCCAGCAGAAGTTCAGCTTCCTCCTGTATACACACTACAGAGAGAGCATCCATTAATTAATATGGCTCAGTATTAAACTTTTCAAACAATAAAAAGAGGACACAAAGGGGGATTTAAGGCATTTGCAGTGAGGACAAATTAATGAAAACTCTGCGTCTCAAGGATATAAATGTAATTTATAATTTGTCTCTATCAAGCCACCACTGCACTGTAGCTTTTCCCCACAGCTCCTCTTTGTTTGTCATGTTAATTTGGCCACTGAGGATAACAGTGGGGAAGGTTTAGAGGATGGCTCCATAAAAAAGACATAGGCCTAGAGAAGAGAATACTTCAGTAATAGATGAGGAGAGCATTGGTAAATTGACTGGATGCCTCAGAGAAAAAATTGTGGCTAACTATTTTAATCTGATACAATTGGAACAGTGCCTCACAAGACTCTGACCCTAGATCTACTGAATACTTTTCATTCTTAACTTTGACAAACTGTACAGAGAAAAGTTGATTCTCGTGAGCATCTCACAACAAACTGTGACTTGAAGTGAAACTGGAATCTCTGAAGTGAGAAAAAACTCACATATAGTAATTAAAAAAGGCAAACAATGCAATGCGGTGTCATTGATGTATTAACTCTGCATTTAATAAACAGCAATAAACCACTCCCACAAGGCAGAGACTGTTGTGAGTCACCAACTTGAGTGACAAGTGACACAGTCTGAGAATAGAAAGAAAGGGCAAAGCTGTGTTGATGTTTTAGAAAGGTTGAACAATGCATCAGACAACACACTAAAAACTCCCCTAAAAACACAAGTAGGGATGAACGCGGATGAGGAAAAAAGAAAACTACAGGATCTAAAGCTGTTCAAGGCCTATAGACGGGGAATAGGTAGACTAGAATGTGACTGCAGCCACATCAGGGGGATAAAAGCCCAGGAGAAGCTGTTGTTTTGTTTGACTCTGTGTGAAACTCAGTGAACTAATGGATGGGAGGAGGTTCAAAGACTGAGATCTATTAAATGGCCACAAGTGCTGAAAGAGAACAGTCAGCTTAGGCAGTGGGGTTATATTTCATACAAATGGTAAATGCACTTATATAGCGCTTTTCTACCTAGACTGGTACTCAAAGTGCTACACACACACACAATCATAACAATTATTTCCTAGGCTGTGCTCACGTAACTGAACGGAAATCATGTTCAGTTTAACTTATCGGTTTAACACCGATGGCAGAGCTGCTATGCAGCTTGATCTGACACACCGGGGGCAATTTGGGGTTCAGTGTCTTGCCCAAGGACACTTTGACATATGACAGGAGGAGCCGGGAATCGAACCACCGATCCTACGATTGGCAGGCGACTGCTCTACCTCCTGAGCCACAGCCGCCCCAAGCACATACAAGCACATACAAGCACCCTGTTAGGCAAAACTATTATTCTGGTGGCACAGGGTCCCTTAAGAAAGGCAGGACCGGTGTAACATTTTTATATCTGTGCATAACAGTTTGGGTCTGCTTATATCGTATGTACTGTATATGTATTTCTGTATAGAATCAAGAATCAATCAAGAATCAAGACGTTTATTGTCATATACACAATACAAAACATATACACGTTGAAACCATGTAATGAAATTCTTACTTTGCTTGCTCACCTTCGTATACAAAGTCATCAGAGAGAAGAGAAAGAATAAAAAGTATAGACTAAATAATAATAAATATAAAAAGAATCTCTGGAATAAAAGAATGACTGGATAAATTGCACAGTGCCTGATGACATACAGTTATGGTCAAATGTGAGTATAATTGTAAAGGTCAGTTAAGTTGTGAGGCCAGAAAAATTGTACTTGAGCTTTTATTATTGTTCAACAGTCTGATTGCCTAGGTCTTGTGGTGTGAGATTTTACACTCCTGTTCCTAAGGGGAAGACGCTACAGGGAGCTGTATAGGTATACATCTCTTGTCTACATTTATCTATTGCAGTGTGTGTGTATATTATCCAGGGGTTAGGTTGGTCTGGAGCCAGCTTCTCCCCCTGAATGACCTTCTGGAGAAGGGTCTGAGTGAGTACACTGCTGAGATGTTCAAAGCTTTCCTGGCTGGAACTGAATGGACAGAAACATTGAGGATAGAGAGATATAACGGGGCCACTCTCGTCAAAATGATTGGCAGCTGTCAAGATAAGATAACCCCACCCCTAACCCCACCCATTTGTTATTGTTATGACCCATAACCACGCCCCATAATAAACCACATCACGTTTGTTATGACATGTAACCACACCCCAAAACAAACCACGTCAATGTTTTGACCCGTGTAACCATGCCCCAACCCTCATATTGTCTTTGAACCCCACATCCTGTTTACACAATGACAAAAACTAATTAAACTGTGGGAGACGGGGTAAAACAAATATCCTTTAAATACACAGACAGTTGGTGTTAAACTTGTGTTAGCTTCTTTATATCTTATTCACAGCACTGTTTGTGGTTGTATGTTTCTATAATTAAAATGTGGGAGACGGGTGATTTTAAATCCTACAGAACTGTTTGTGAAAAACCGTGGGCTCTGTTTAATTACACAGACATGTTAAACTTTTGTCTCTATATCTTTTTCACAACCTTGTTGAGAATGAGCGTATTTTGAAATAATATGGGGATGAAACCGTTGTATTGAGGATAAATTAAAAGGATTTAAAACATTACTGTATCTTAAAAAGTAAAACTTCATACCTTGGGCTATTCAGCACTGCTGATTATGCAGGTGCTGGGGGGTTGTGAAGACATGTTGAGAGCTGGAGCCATTGATCTTGCTGCGAACAAAAGAATTAAATCCTGCGCGGCACGCACAGCTGGAGGGGGCGACTCCTGTCTGGTATACTAACTCAATCAAAGGTATTTCCACCGGTAATATCCATATCCATAGTCATTCAAGGATTAATTTCCAGCAGAGAGTGCGCACAGCAGGAGTACAGCGTTTGCCAGTCAGGTGTGAGACAAAAAAGGTGAGTTTTTAGTAGCCTTCCAGGGGAATAACACAGCCGGAGTGCAGACTCTTGAAGCTTAGTAGTGTAAATTCCAGGGAGGAGGGGGAGGGCGAGACACTGCGCATTTTCACACAAAGGGTCCAACAGCACCGTTGTGTGGTTAAATGTTTTAATGAAAGTTCATAGTATTACATCGCAAAAACTACGAAGTTTATTTTTCCTTATAAATAAAATGAATCTGTGGATAAAAACACGGTGTAATTTGTGGTATAAATCCGTTTTTTAGATTTTAAATTATAAGGGTAAACTTACTTCTTTGTTTTAGGGTATATTTTCAATTAAAGATAAAGACTGTGTTTTAAACCTTACAAATAAAAGCTTTCTTTCGAGTTTTTAAAGCAGGAGAAAACACGGATTTACCCTTCTCAGACAGATACTATTTCAGGGTTTTTGTGAAAATATATGTTTTAAAAAAAATTCGTATGGACACAGGTATTAAATCAGACACATGCTCTGCTTTGTAACAGCCGGTTTTTAAAACTGTTTCCCCTCGTTAAACAGATGATATTTTAAGTTTTTTTTGTAAAACTTTACTTTAAATATAATGTTGAAATAAGATTATTTATCCGTAATAATGATAAGTTATCAAAGCTGGTGTTTTGTTGATAGTTTTAAAATCTTAAATTCAGAGGTAAAATCCCTTCCTTTTTGGGGGGTTTCAACACAGAACTTCAGGACAGACACAGCAGTTGCTTCGCTACAACGTGATGGCTTCCCAAGATTTGTAAGTAAGTGATCCTTATTAATTTATTTAAACCAGTAAATTTTTATTTTTAACTGTTGCTTTTCTCTCGTTAACCTGAAAAACGTATAGTTGATATTTGTGTTTACATGACGATCCGTTCACTGAATTATTTAACCATTAAATGAGAATCTGATACGTGTGTTTAGGGGCTAAGATAAAGGCTGTGTTTTAAACCTTATAAACAAAAGCTTCTGTTGAGTATTTAAAGCAGGGGAAAACACGGATTTAGCTAAACGAAAACTCATTGATACACTCATGAACACTACACTCCATGTAGGCAGAAACATGGAAAATCATACGATCCCTGTCGCCAGTCAATCACATGGAAATAAAATGGTCAGCTACCTCCGCTGCAAACCTCTCTTGCAAGGATCCAGGTTCGCCATAAATGGCTTTTAACTCATCGAGGGCTTCCAGAAGCACCAGCCAGTTCTTGCGGTCGTAGAAAACTTGCTGGATTTCTCCAGCCTCAATAGGATGGCGGAAGAGACGAATCACACACTTCTCAAAGTTAAATTCATAGCCCCACACATCACCATCTATTATCCATTCTGCATAGAGCTGGTGAGCCGGTGGAAGTCCGATGATCTTTGTAACATCGCTGCTGGGGTTGTTGAGCGCCATGTTTTCTCTAAAGTGTTTGTATTCTTCTAACCTTCTCTCCCCTTATATTTTATAAATTAACTCCACCTATGGGGTGGTACCCTGTGTTGGGTTAATTTCCCATGTTAATTTAGGGGGTATAGCGTCGAAGTACAGCACAGGATGTAGGATCAAAGGCCTGGGGTTTGTTTTGGTTCTGTGTTTTCTCCATGAGAAAATTGGAGAAATGAAGCAGCTGCTACACAGGACTTAATTTCCTGGGGATGGAAGAAAGGGCAACATGGTAGGTTGAAGATAAGTTGTCTGAGGCCTCCACCTCTGTTGAGTGAGGGGTTGTTTATTTGCACATGCAAAGCTTCCCTCACTCCACTCAAACCACCAGTCTTTTCTATCTAGTATTTGTACATTTTGGTCCATAAATGAGTGTCCTTTGTCTTTAGATGAAGGTACACAGCTGATTCAGGCCCTAAGGTGTTGCTCCTTCTGTGCTGGGCCATCCTCCTGTGTAGCAGCTGCTTCATTTCTCCAATGCACCGAGCACTCTTCACTGCACTGAAAAGCATACACTAAATTGCTCTTCTTCTGTTTTGATGTCCGGTCTTTGGGATGGACAAGTCTCTGTCTCAGTATGTTAGTGGGTTTGAAGTGGAGAGGTTTTCCAAAAACCCTTTTCAGTCTTTCAGACACACCAGCCATGTATGGAATAACCAGGTTCTTCCGTTGGCCCTGGGATTCAGGTTGTTCTGTGGTCCTTTTCCTGGAAGAGGATCCTGCCTTGTTAAAGGCCCACTTGGGATATCCACAGGTTTTTAGGGCTGTCTTCAGATGCCTATCTTCCTTATTTTTGGTTTCTGTGGTGGTGGGAATGTTCTCTGCTCTATGGTACAGAGTCCTGATTGCTCCTAGTGTATGTTGTAGTGGGTAATGTGAGTCAAACAACAGATATTGATCTGTGTGGGTGGGTTTTCTGTACATTTCTACATTCAGTTTTCTATCAGTCCCAATGATCACTGCGCAGTCCAGGAATACCAGCCTGTTATCTTTGGAGTCCTCCCTGGTGAATTGTATGTTTGTGTCCACTGAGTTGATTTGATCTGTGAAGGCCTGTACCTCCTGGTTCTCGATCTTCACCCAGGTGTCATTCACATTTCTAAACCAGTGGGTAGGTGTGGTTCCTGGGAAGGACTTGAGTGCTTTCTCCTCCACTTCTTCCATGTACAGGTTGGCAACAATAGGTGACACTGGAGAGCCCATGGCACAGCCATGTCTCTGTCTGTAGAAGTCACCCTTGTAGGTGAAATAAGTGGTGTTTAAGCACAGGTCTAAGAGCAGGCAGATCTGGTCTGGGTTAAGGTTGTTTCTGTCAGTGAGGGTGCTGTCTTCTTCCTTTCTCCTCCTTACAGCTATTAAGGCTGCAGTGGTGGAGATGCTGATGAAGAGTGATGTGAAATAAAAGGATACCATGGTTTCATCTGTATCCAGTTTCAGTTCCCTGACTTTGGAGGCAAACTCTTCTGAATTTTGGATGTGATGGTCTGTGTGTCCAACCAAAGGTACCAGAATTGTGCCTAGGTATCTATCCACATTATATGTAACTAAATTAATGCTTCTGACGATAGGTCTGAGTGGGGCTTCTTCCTTGTGTATCTTGGGGGGAAAAATCAGGCCCAATTTACATGTCCTCCAGGTTGACCACACTTAACGACCCACTTAATGGGGGCAGGAGGAGCTGCCAGGGGTGGGGTTGTTACATCTACCCACACTAATCCCCTGCCTTTGTTTCACTTAACGAGCCTATTCAAGGCAGGTGTGAGGTGAAACCAACCTGGAGGATAAATTTGTGGTCACTAGCCAACTTACCTCAAATTGAAAAAGTTCTGTGGATGCAGAATGAAACGTCTCTACCTTCATTAAGAAAGAAGTCAAGTTGCCATGACTCAACTTCACCTGGATGACTGAATATCTTCACAGACTTATACATTGACATTACCCTGTATACATTTTTTAACATATACATTGAACCCTAATGTAATAAAAATAAATTAAACCATGCTATCTGTCTATATTTGACATTTGGTTAATTGATTCATGGTGGATCTTCACCTCATATTGTATAAAGGTACAATTCCATCTGAATTAATTAATATTTATTAAAATATTTTTAACCCAGAGTGAGTCCAGAAACGTTAGAATAGCATTGGGCTATTTCTGTCCATGTTACCGTGCTTAAAAAGTAGACTGAGAGTCTAAGATATCTTACAGGTGAAGTGTCGGCAACTACTCACAGCCTTCCGAGCATCAGCAAGCACCCAATTTCAAAGTGTTTTGAGTTGTATGCACACACGCCTGTCTAAATTAAACATGCCCACCAACACTGGAAAAGGGTCAGATTTATGACAGTCAGATTTCAGCTACAACATCATGTGGATGACTTTACTTTACAGTTAGTTTAGACTAACACTGCTATAAAAGTCTGATGTTCAGACGTTGTTCAGTGAGCAGAAGACAGTTGGACTCTGGACTATAGTGGTTTTGTGGCTTTATTTGAGCTGCCAGAGAAGAACAGACAGAGCTTCAAATGTTTTTTTTTTATAATACAGATTACCTAATTTTTACTCTCAGTTTATTAGTTTTTTTATTAGTTATTTATTAATCAGTGCACAAAATTTAGTAATCTGTGTGCACAATTTAGCAATTCTTGCACACAATTTACTTTAAATTAAATTTTAATGCAGAGAATGGCAACCAGTAATACTGGTCTGTTCCTGATTTACTAGATTCATGAACCATGTGGTGGTGCTCTTTTATATATTCTTCTTATAATAAATCAACGGAGAATGTAATTTAGGGAGAGAATAACACCGGTTCATTTACAGGACTTTAGTCAGGTCAAGTCGGATCTTTTTCAAATAGTCCTCAAAGGGCTATGCATTGTGCACACTCCATCTTTAGAAAATGTGAAGTGGATAAAAAAGAATGTCACCAATAAAATGACAATCAAATAACTTAAATTTAAAAATATGTTGATGAATAAGTTTACAAGACACTGCTGGAGTTTTTATGTATCCTGTATTTAGCAGCATATGAATTACAGTATTACAACATCAAAAAGAGTACACAATGATTCATGATGAGATTGTTATTCTCACAATATAAGTATAATCCTAAATTGTCATGGTCTTTTAGCAATAGGCTATCATAGTTGTACCCAGATTATGCACTTATTTTGTGCTGTACAAACACTGCTTCCTGTTACAGTATGATTTTAATTGGTATCTACAGCTTTTAAAATACTGGCAGCTCTCCTCCTCCTCTATCACTCATTTAATCACGTCTTATTTGCTTGCTTGCATCTGTCTTCCTTGTTCTGCAACTTTCATTATGTCTGTGTTAAATTAGCAGAGAGTCATCAAACACTAGGATGGCATAGATACACATATACAGTATGTCAGACTGAAAGCCAAAAAAATGTCCACTTTTTGAAAGGAACAGAATAATTACTTACTAGCAGCTTCTTTCCACTTATTTCAATTAAATATCTTGAATTCAAAGGGGAAGTTATAGTCTCTTAACAATTTTACCCGGCTTTCAAAACACAAATTATCTTTAAGCTGCAATAGTGTTATTTCATACTTGCCACATGCATTATTCAGAGTTCATAATTTTTTTTAATCAAGCAGAGATTTAGATGTAAGCAAACTCTGCGGATTCTACCTAGAAAAAGAAGGTTTTCTATTTTGTTTGCCCTCATCAAAACTTTTTGCATTGTTTGTCAGTTCATTGTAATTATGCATAAAAGTATTTCCACCACGAGCCCACTTAAGAAGGTGTATAGCCACACGTGAGCACACTCCAAGGAACAACACCTAAACACAGCTAATTGCAACAAAAACACACATAATGCATTTAAGCAGTGTTAGAATACAATAGAGATTGCTAATGTGGTCATCTGTTTCACGGGGTAGTGAAATTAGATCATAAAACAATGAGAAAATGCTTGGTTGGTGCATCGCTGTTTGCTTCTGCTACATTTCTGAGGGAGTATGTTTTTTATGGTCTGGTATGCTGATATGACTGTTTCGGTGGTGTGTGTGTGTGTGTTTGTGTGTATGCCCAATAATGAAAGAGAGAGGCCAGCTGATGGCTGTGGCCTAAAGTTTAATAAATGTCTCTCAGTATGTACATCGGACCGTATGCAGGAATGGACATATTTTTGACGGGCAAAACATTCCACATGCTACATTAATGCAACTTTATACATACACTAGCTTTACAACCTTTTCAGACTCCCCTCTCTGTTTGCACATTTTACAAACTTTACACTTTCAATTCAATTGAATTCTTTACTTCACTTTACTTGGCAGAATTCCATTCAGTTTATTTACAGTAAAACCAAATCACAACAAAAATAATCTCAAAGCACTTTACAGTGCATTGTAAAGAGAGGGAGCACAACTACAGGAGCACTTACAGTGCATTGTAAAGTCAAGTCCTTACAGAATTATACATGAACCATTCACTGGCCACCATAGATGGGGACTTGAGTTTGCAACTTAGACTTTAATGGATATAATACAAGAGTAGAGAAGGCATCAGGGGAGCTGCAAAAGGGGTCAGGGACTGGACTCAAGAGGGCGCAATAGTGGAGAGCTGAGCAGGTAGGTTAAGTGTGATTGCTCAGATGAGTGGCCAACAAGATGCCCACCAAGTACTGGTGGCTATACAGTCAGGGGTAGAGAAGGAGAGGCAGAGAGGGCCTGCCAGAGAACCAGCCGGTGAGTAGTTGCCCATACATAACACCACACTTGTACTGCAAAAGGCCCAGCAGCAGTCCAACAACAACAACAACTTCACCTCAACCTGAGACCCAAGCAGTCCTCCAACAACCAACCCATAATCCTCAATCAAACAGGCTATTCACAGGCAGAATCTTGAACATAATCCAGGATCTAAATATCGAACAAGATAATTGAGTCCAAGATCCATGAGGGACAGGGTGAGGCAGTGCCCAACATTAACTCAAGGTTGGTTTCAGGATGTCAAGCAGAGATCAGGTCAGGTTTAACAGGAGAAAACCGGCAATAGAAAATACAGTTTAAGCTGCACTAAGCAATGACAATCTGGCAAATAGAGGTCAAGAGAGAGAGCTATTTCAAAAATGTGGGGCTTAAAACTTTTCTTTTTTAAAAAACCTGTAAGAGCTGGCTTGGGTAAATCTGACCCATCTCTTAGTTATGCTGCTATAGACGTAGTCTGCTGGGTGACCTCCCGCAATACACTGAGCTCCTCTTCTCTCCTGTAGTTGTGTTCCCTCTCTCTATACCTTTCTGCAGGTATCCCCGGCTTTGGAACTGTATGTTTACAGTTTGCAGTAAATGACCCAACCAACCTACCAAGTGTTTTTGTTTGCTACCTGTGGTTGTTGTTCTTTAGTTGCCTGCTATTCTTCTCTCTCTCCATTTTCCTCTCACCCCAACTGGACAAGGCAGATGACCCAACCTGAGTCTGTTTTTTCTGGAGGTTTCTTCCATTCATTCAATTCAATTCAACTTTATTTATATAGCGCCAATTCACAACATAAGTCATCTCAGGGCACTTTACAGTGTAAGG
>JAUYWH010000011.1:407175-422430 GCA_034779795.1 Ctenopoma multispine | reverse complement strand
GATAATCCTCTTTCTCTGTAACATCATTCACTACAGTCTGCATGTGTCTGCTCAGCGCTGCTAAGTCACGTTGATGTGAGAGGAGCTGCGTTTGTACCGAGAAGTTTAATTTCTGATGGAACAAACGCACTGAAAGTAGAAGAGAATATATTGATACCAGCATGCTAGTATCGATCTGATAACGATACCAACGTGGTATCGATACTATCGATAATTTGGATCGATCCGCCCACCACTACTGAATATAACAGCATATACATTCATTATGATCTATAAATGCTTCAGTGAGGCATCTCCTCTGATCGTGAAAATTATGTGTTGGTGATATATCAGCAGACATGCTCTGATATTACAGTGATCAAAGAAACCAACTGATGATAAATACAGCATCTGTGTATGAGTTTTAATGCTATAAAGCAGTTTTAGAGCTTCATCCACATTTGTGGGGGATGGGTGGTGTAAACTGCACTCAAATGTTGCACTTCTCTGCATACATAAAATGATCTGTTTTTATGGCATGATTTTCCACATTTTGCTGAATCTAACTCAAATGTCATGTTATATCCTGTTTACAAGGCTTTCAGTAACCTTCCCCCAGATTAACAACAATCTTAGATGTAGCAGCAGGATTGACTGAATAGAGTCAAGCTCAACCGGCTCTTCTTTCCCCACTGATTCTGCCAAGCCCGTTCCCTTGCCTGTGGTTTCGCAAGAGAGTAGGTTGACTGAATTTGCTTCAAGCTCATGATTAAGTTGTAATGTCTTAATGACCATATGTGATACACAGAACAACTTGTCAGCATTCCATATGCATACAGTACATTTGAAATGATATCTTAAATATAATGTTAAAATAATGTTCTGAGTTTTAAATTGCTCCACACAAAGTAAAATATACAATTATGTGTTGAAATGCAATAAACAAAAAAAGCAATAGGAAACTTTAGACTTACTAGTTCTGTTTTACATGTATATACATTGTGGATATCAGTCTGTGTTTTATCCTCCCTTTTACTCTTTCATATACTGTTTAAAGCACCAGCAGCTTCGAAAAAAGCCAGAGCACAGTGTTGGTTATTTAAAAAGCCACTATCTGTTTATGTCTATTTTGAGTAGATAAGGGAAACACATCTATTTTTGCTTAAATACGTTTTAGGAAATTGGTTGTTGTTTGTACAATATGTTAATGAAACCTTGACTGCAAACTGTACCAAATCACTTTTGGAATGGAAAACCAGTATTGGAACTGTAGTCCATCTTTCCAGTATTTACAGCAGCAGGTCTGTGCAGTAGATTTATTGTTCAGTGGCAGTCAAAACTCTCTCTCTAATGAGTCTGTGTGCTGGGTGAGCTGACAGACCTACCCTGTTGCTCATTTGGCCAGAGTGGTGAAGGCAATTACAATAAACCAAATTACATTAATCATTTTCAATCATTTAATTCAAGTTTTGCTGATGTTAACAGTTTAGCAGAGAGAACCCTCTGTAGGATGGTAGATGAATTCAGCCACTAAGCAGTAAACAGATTTTTTACCCACAGAATGCTGGAGAGTGGTTCAGAGTATTACAATATGTCGTCCAAAAATTTATTTTTTATTTCAGTGTTATTAATTAAGATGAGATTAGGGAGCTTATGGGGGTTTCTGTGTTTTGTAGACAACCAAACACCTGCCTGTATTTCAAGTCTTTCATAAGCGTTGTCATTTCAGTCAACTGAGATCTTAGTCCCTTCCACTGAATACGTGAGGAGATAAAAGGCAAAGATGAGAGGACAGAGGAAACACGACATCCTTTCCACTAAACCTTCATCTGATGTGAAGTTTGTTTCTGATGATGATTATCAGATGGACTTTTGAATTGTTTGGTGGCAGAGTTTGTATTTGTCCATAAACACTATTAAAATAATTAGAATACACAGTTACTTTCCAATCTCTCTGTTCTACCCAACGCACAGAACATTTCAATTAAATTTATTCTCAGTTCAGTTTATTTACACAGTGCCAAATCACAACAAAAATCATTTCAAGGCACTACACAATGTAAGGTATAGACCTTATGTCAAGTTCAAGTTCAAGTTCAAGCTTTATTGTCACTTCAACCATATACTGTTAGTACACAGTGAAGCGAAACAACGTTCCTCCAGGACCAAGGTGCTACATACAACATAAAGAGGTCTAGTCAGCTGGCCAGCAGAGACAAGAGAGATTGACCTAACATAGACAACATAAAGTGTGCATGCAAATGTGCAAACAAGAGCAAGAATAAGCAAACAAGAGCAAGAATAGTAATAGTAGTAATATAACCATATACAGAATTAGATAGAAAACCCAACACTTCAGGTAATACCAGGAGTAAGGGAGACAGAGAAGATTAAACACAAGTATGGGGAAGAGAAGACTCAAAGTTAATGACATGCAGTGGTGGCATGACTGGACAGATGATCAGAGAGGAGAGAAAAGGAGAGGAACTAGGGAGGTCCCCTAGCAGACTAAGCCTATAGCAGCATGGCTAGGTGATGGTTCAGAGTCACTTTAGCCATCTCTGACTAAATGTTTTATCAAAAAGAACAGTTTTAGGACTGGTCTTAAAAGTAGAGAAGGTTTTTGCCTTCCAAACGTGGTTCCACAGGAGAGGAACTTGATAGCTAAAGGCTCTAAATCCAATTGTACATTTGGAAACTCTAGGAACCACAAGTAGACCAGCACTGTGAGTGAAGTGCTCTGCTGGCATAATATGGTCCTTCAAGATATGATGGCGCTTGATCATTCATTGCATTGTGTATGAGGAGAAGGATTTAAAATTCTATTCAAGATTTAACAGAGGGCCAGTTGAAAGAAGCTAATGTATTTAGCAATTGCCAGAGAAATTGTGTGGGAGAGCTGACCTGGGCAGCGGCAGGGTGGGAACGTGTCACGTAGGGTGTTGGGGGCGAAATAAGAATAAATAAGATGCTCCAAAGGTTACTAATTGTATTTTAATGTATTTGTATTTAATGCTAAAGTCTATTAGCATACTAAAGGGACCGGGGTCTGCGGCGGGGTTCGGGGGATTGTTTTGCACTCTTAGCATTTAGCATGCTAATTGCTAAAGGCTATTAGCATGCTACTTCCAAAAGTAATAGCACACCATTCCTATATCAGTCCCACATTTATAAGTGTGAACAACATTTTTTGGACACATTTAGTGGGACTAGATAGCTGGCAAAAAACAGGCACAATAAAACGCAATAATAATAATAAGAAGAAGAATAAAGAGTGGAACTCTTATTCTTCTTTCATTGTAGGAGAGCTTTTCAGCTCTCCTACAATAATAAAGAAAAAAGAGGAACTCATACCTGGGAGAGCTTTCAGTTTTACCACAGTAAATATGATCTCTCTTTCTATATTCAGTCAGAACTCTGACTGGAGCATTTTGGATAAACTTTTTTTTTAAAGCTTTTCTCTGGGACCATCTCTGGGACATCCTATTAACAGTGAATTACAGTAGTCCAGCCTGGAAGTAACAAATGCACGTAATAGTTTTAGCCATTTATAACATGTCTCTGAGTTTTTGGGGCCCAAATGGAATAACCTCTGTCTTGTCTGAATTAATTACCGGACATCCAGGCCTTTATTTCTTTTAAACATGCTTAAAGCCTGACCAATTGATTTGTTTCATCTGGTTTCTTCTCTTCTCTGTACTGGTTTTGTTAGATCATGCTGCTTTTAACACTATAGATCATAACATTTTATTAGACTGGAACATGCCATTGGGATTAAAGGAACAGCACTAAATTGGTATATTTCATATCTATTTTAATTCAATTCAATTGTATTTATATAGTGCCAAATCACAACATACGTCATCTCAAGGCACTTTACAGTATGAGGTTTGAGACCTTACACCCTACACAAAATATATACACATATATACATAGAATATCTGTAGGAAATCCAACAAGTCCAACTTGGGCCAGCAGGTTGGTAGGACCAGTGACTACATCTCCAATGTTGAGGATACCTGCAGAAACATACAGGGAGAGAGAGAGAGGACAAATCACAACTAGGGGAGAGATAAGAAACAAAGTTAATAACATCTATCTATCAGATAGATCTGAATTTGTTTATGTTGATGATAAGTCTGTCATGCACAGAAAAGTAAGTTATGGAGTTCCACAGGGTTCTGTGCTTGGACCAATTCTTTTTATTTCATACATGTCTCCACTGGGCAATAACATAAAGAAAACATTCCATTGCTATGCTGATGACACCCAGCAATTTTTTATTGGTGAAACCAGATGAAACCAATTAATTGGTCAAGATTTAAGCTTGTTAAAAAGGCTTTGATGTCCTGTAATTTTCTACTCTTTAATTCAGACAAGACAGAGGTTATTCTACACTGCAAAAAAAATTAAAGGGACACTATTAAAACACATTAGATCTCAATTGGAAAAAAAATCATGCTGGATATCCATACTGATATAAAATGGCTAATGTGTTAGGAACAAAGGGATGCCACCTCATTTGATAAAAATGAAAATTATTAACCTACAGAGGGCTTAATTCAAGGTCACCAATAAATACAAACCGAAAAACTGATTTGGCAGGCTAGTCCAATTTGCTGAAATGTCATTGAAGCAACTCAAAATGGTACTCAGTAGTTTGTATGGCCCCCACATGCTTGTATGAATGCCTGACAATGTCAAGGTATGCTCCTTATGAGATGACGGATGGTATCCTGGGGTATCTCCTCCCAGATTCTGACCAGGGCATCACTGAGCTCCTGGACAGGTGCAACCTGACACTGTCGGATGACCTGAGCTAAACATGATGTTCCACAGGGCCCACTAGAGGACATCGGGCCCTGAGGCCATCCTCATGAAGTCTGTTTCTAATGGTTTGGTCAGAGACATTCAAAATAAGTTGCCTGTTGGAGGTCATTTTGTAGGGCTCTCGCAGTACTCATCCTGTGTCTCCTTGCACAAAGGAGCACATACCTTTCCTGCTCATGGGTTAAGGACTCTCAGCAGCCCTGTCCAGCTCATCTAGAGTGTCTCCTGGAATCTCCTTCGTGCTCTTGAGACTGTGCTGGGAGACACAGCAAACCTTCTAGCAATGGCACATATTGATGTGCCATTCTGGTGGAGTTGGACTGCCTGTGTAATCTCTGTAGGGTCCAGGTATCGCCTCATGGTACCAGTAGTGACACTGACCCTGGTCCATAGGTGAGCAGTAATGAGTTACATTTACTCCATTACATTTACTTAAGTAACTTTTTGAAAAAAATTTACTTCTAGGAGTAGTTTTATTGCACCATACTTTTTACTTTTACTTGAGTAGATTAAGGAAGAAGAAACGCTCTTAGTCCACTACATTGGACAACACTCGACTTTTTTTTTTTTACCATTTATTCTACCAGAGAGATGCCATCTAGAGGACAAGAGAGCTAATTAAAATCATATAGCACCATATTTAAAACGTAACGATTTAAATCATAACGATTTAAATATAATTTAAATAAATTGTTTTATCTCCGTTAACGTTTCTCCCTTGTTTACTTTTTAGTGTCAAGTTCCGTCATTTCAAAATAAAACTTCAGTTTTAATAGGAAATTACCAAATAAAAGTGATCACCTACATTTTTTAAGCAAAAACCTTAAAGTTACATATTGTTCACACAGTGTATTGATGTCATTTACCACTTAAAAGATTTTTCAATATTAGTGTGAGTTTTTCTGTATTATTAAAAATGTTCTTTTATACAAAGGGTAAATCCAAAATAGTAATCTCAGTGTCAAAGACCTTTGTGAAATGTTTGTATAAATTCAGATCAGACATTAAAATCTAGTCTAATCTAAAACCCACACGTCAAATTAAATTATAATCAATACTGTCACAATAATTCGAACGCATGCCAACTGGATTTCATTCTTGTTTGGTTGAAGCTACTTGGATGAGCAGTGAAACATTTCAACCTAACAAGAAAGAAATCCGGTTGCCAGGACTCAACTTCAATGATATCTTCACAGTACTCTATGTGCTATGTGACGTAGCAGAAAGTGAATATATAAACACCCTAAGCTAAGAGAATATGATTGATAACTTTAACAACCGCCTCTGTTACTTAACTGACCACATCAATATTCCAGAAGTTTAACTATGCTCTGAATAAAATGTGTTCCTTTAAGTTTTTTGAGCAGCGTATTTGGGCCTAAAAACCTGAGAGACATGTTATCTTTGACCAAGATATACTTTAGGAATATTGGTAAAACTGATGCTAAGAAACTTGTTACTGTTAGGATGTCACAATAACTCAAAAGCCTACAGTTAAGAGTCCTACATTAGCTTCTCTCCAGTGGCTCCCTGTGAAATCTAGAATCGAGTTTTATATCCTTCTACTAACATAAAAAGCACTACATGACCAAGCTCCATCATACCTTAAAGAATAAAACCTTATTATCCAAGCAGAGCACTTTCATCTCTGATTGCTGGTCTACTTGTGGTTCCTAGAGTTTCCAAATGCAATAAGCTCCCAATCCAAGTTCAGTATGCAGACACCCTCTCTACTTTTAAGACTTAAAATGTTTAAGGCTTAAAATGTTCCTTTTTGATAAAGCTTATAGTTAGAGATGGCTCAGGTGAGTCTGAACCATCTCTTAGTTATGCTGCTATAGATAAAGAGTGCTGGGGGACCCCCCAAAATACACTGATCTCCTCTCCTCCTTCCCGTCCTGTTTGTCCTCTCTCTCTCTCTCTCTCTCTCTCTCTCTCTCTCTCTGTGCATTCTTATGCCATCATTGCGTAAGTTCATTGCATTAATAACTTTGTGTCTCATCTTTCCTCTAGTTGTGCTCCTGCCTCTCTCTCTTTTTATCTTTCTATTCCTCTCCACTGTTGCCTAGTGCTTTTTCAAGTGGGATTGTTGGGTTTTCTATATTATTCTATATATACTTATACTGTGTAAGGTCTTGTGTAAGTGCAGTAATGAATGGTTAAAAAGATTATGATGAAAATTGCATGTGTTCAGAAGGAAATAAAAAAAAATGGCTGCATTCTTGCAAAATGAAATAGCTGGTAATACTAAGATATAAACGTGTCAATGGCTACACCTGTAAACAATAAAGAGGTGTTATGTTGTATCCCAAGACACAACAACAAGACAAGCATGTTTTCAATGTTGTAAGAATGTCATACTGCATTTGGGATTTTTGTTGAGGTAATGTCTGAGTGTCCGACTCCCCGCTTGCTTGACCTCTACACCTTCCAGATCAAAAAACTTGATCAGTCAGTAATTGTCCCACTCAAAGTTATGCATATAGATAATCAAAGTAACAGATGAAATCATGCCATGAGCCATAATAAATTAGGAGTACCCATGTTACAGTTATTATGTACTAAGTCTCACAAACAGCCTCACAAGCATCTTTTTCTCTAATCTACTTCTTGCTCTCCAGATATAACAAAAAAGAGCCAGCAGAGTGGTAAGAGTAGATCCATGGCAGTGACTCTGGTGTCATTTAGGAATCAATAAAGCAACAGCAGTGAGACGAGTGAGTGGAGGAGGAGGAGTCTGAAAGTGCCTGTGTGTGTTGCCATCCTGTCTTTCTGCCACTGTCAGCAGAATAGAGCTTTTTATGTGTACCAATCATGTCACACAGAGGGAGCCCTCTCTCGATCTCTGAGACACACACACACACAGCCTAGTAGTGAGGACAGGCTGATGTAATGCAATACGTAGAGTCTAACCCTCTTTTAACCATCACAACTAAATGCATAACCCCAATTATTACTCTAACCCCAATCTAAACCAAATTCCAGTTTTAAACCTTTGGGAATTTTAAAGTTTGACTTAGTAGATTGTTAAAAAAAATACTTTTTTCTATGCAATAGTAATTTTGCATAGAAAAATAATAATATTTTAATAATAATATTTTATTTTAATAATATTTTAGATAACTTTGCAGACACAATTGCAGTGATGGTAACTAAGTACATTTACTTAAACACTGTACGTATGGACAGTATTGATGAGTATTAATGAGTATAGATGCTTCTTTCCCTATAGTGTGAAATTCAAAAGTAAACCAGCAGTGTTTACACTAATTCATTGACTTTACGATGATTATTAGATTCTAAACATGTCATTATTAAAACAGTGTAACCCTTTAACACATGAATAGAAACATCCCGGTCACCATATTTTAACTTCTTCTCTCGATCAATAGACTACATGTGAAGATATCTGGAAGTTGAGTCCTGGCAACTGGATTACTTTCTTGTTAGGTTTAAACTCTTTACTACTCGTCCAAGTATCTTCAACCTACCAAAAAAGAAGTGTAGTTGCTATGGGTTTGAATTATTGTGAAAGATTGATTATAATTTTACATGTGTGGACTAGATTTCATCTAATTCATACAAACATTTGACAAGATCTGCTTTGACAGTGAGAACACTATTTTGGATTTACCTAGTGCTGTACTGTAGACCAGCACTCTGAGAGCAAAGAACAACAACAAATTTAACAATACAAAAAAACACAATATTATTTTGGAAAAATCTTTTAAGTGGTATAAATGACATCAATACACTGTATGAGCAATGTTTAACTTGTTTAAGGTTTTTGCTTAGATAATTTAAGTGAACGCTTTTATTTTGTAATTGACTATTAAAACTGAAGTTTTATTTGGAAAGGACAGAACTTGACGCTAAAAAGTAAACGAGGGAAAAATGGTAAGAGATAAAAACAAGGTATTAAGTTAGACAAAACTCTACTTATATTTAAGTCGTTATGATTTTCCTACATAGTTTTAATTTGTTCTCTTGTCCTCTAGACGGCATCTCTCTGGTATGATAAATGATGATAAAGTAAAGAGTGTTGTCAAATGTAGCGGAGTCGCATTTCTTCTTCACAAATCTACTCAAATAAAAGTAAAAAGTATGGTGCAGTAAAACTACTCTTGGAAGTAATTTTTTTTTTAAGTTACTTAAGTAAATGTAACTCGTTACTACGCACCTCTGGAGCTAATCCATGGAATCTGAAAGACAACAGGTAAAAGCCGGAACAACTCTGAGCTTTCATGTACATGTACAAGTGCAGACCAAACAGAGTCAGAGGAAGTTGTAACAAATTATTCTAGTGCATAATGTACAAACAAGCAAGTACTACAGCTTTCTAATCTACATGTATGACTAGATTAAGTAAATGAAGCAGGGATGAACAAAGGATTGCCCTGCATAGGCTCAGTCTCCCATGTCAACACAGGTGCTTGCCAATCAGCTGATGAGGATGAAGCTATAAACAGGTAACAGATCCAAACAGGCTGTAACACGTGTACATATAGGCCCACTGATAAACCCACAACATAAATCTATGACAAGCTGTGATCCTTAAACGTCTGTTGGATGTTGCGAGGACTGGCCAGAATGTTTTCATGTTAATAGTTCTAATAATGACAACAAAACCTTAGAAATATACACACACACACACGCACACACACACACAGACATGTATGTGTATATGTGTATATTTGTAAAGCATGTCTATGGACCATAAATGTGAAGGTGAATTTATGATCATTGGGACAGAGCTAAGAAGTCTGTTGTAAACACGGAGCCCTCTCAATTCAAGCACAATCACAGATATATATACACACACACACACACACACACACACACACACACACACACACACACACACACACACACACACACACACACACAGACACATACTAGCATTGAACTCATCTGTAAATCAATGCCATGCCTTTGAGTGTGTGTGTGTGCTGTGAGTATGAATGATCTGGTACGAATGATGGCATGTGTTGTATTTGACAGCAGGCAATAGGGAGCAGGGAGAGTGAGAATGAAAGTAGTTGACTCGTGTGTGTGTGTGTATTTGTTCCTATAGATGAGGATGTGTGGATGCATTTGAGTTGGATACCTTAGTTGTGTGGACATTTTTGCAGGCACTCATAACTTAAAAGGACTGTTGGAAAGTGATAGGGTTAAGGGTCGAAACAGGGTAAGGACTGGGGTTAGGCATTTAGTAGTGATAGTCAAGATTTGAGTGTGGGGCTAGGGACTGTGTCCTCACAACTATAGAAAGTCCAATATGCTTGGTTTGATCTGTTTCATCGACATTAGGCTAAAAAACAATGTTTATATGGTTAATAGTTCAGTAACTACTTTAGTAGGTTTTCTTACATTGTCAGACTGTCATGTTATTACTCTATTTTTGTTATTTTTTCTATTTTTATTTTAATTATTATAATAAATAATATATATAATTTAATAAACTTTTGGTAGTAATACAACACTTTTAACATAATATATTTGGAAAGTTGTGTAAAGTTTGTCTTATTTTCAGTTGAAACAGTTATGGAACAGCCCCTCTAAAAGTTCATTAAACCAAGCAATACTGAATACATTAGCCTGAGTTAGCATTAAGGTAAAAACTGCTGGATGACTATTGTGCACAAAAACACACAAGCACACACACATGCATACAAAGGTGCACACGCACTCACTTATTCTACCACCCACCCATTAGTCTTGCATTGTTTCCCTCGGCCACTGACACAAGCTGATAATGCTAGCTTAGATTTTTCTCAGCTCAGCAGTTTTAACACTCCTGGAAACAGTATGGGAACCACTGAAGGCATTTGTATGGCTGCCTCTATAGACCGAATCTTCCACTAAAGCCCAGTGACTTACTTCAAGAGATCATTGGAATGAGACGATGTGCTCCACTAACTCCACCTTTTTTCTGCTTGCAGTAATCCCTGCTTACTGAGATTTGACTGAAGAGATATGCCTTACATGTCTGTCTTACCTCTTCTCTGAAGTGCATGCATTAGACAGTGGCAGTTAATTGAGTGATAATTTTTCAGATGTATGAGACAAATTTATTACCAGTGTGCTTTGTGACTAGCTGCTTTACTGGAACATTCCACACTTATTCTGTGCACCATGCATGTCTTTGGGTTTGTCCAGGCAGGTAGTAGTATGTACTGACTTGGGGCCGATGGTTTTCTGGTTCATCTATCAGGAAAAGCTTCATCTATCTGGGGTTGTTGTTTGCAGAATCTCACCTGATGGCCTGAAGCTATGGCTTTCCAGGAAATAGCACTGCTGAGTTGGAACAAAAAATGGACAGTATTTGTGAGATGGAGAGTGAGCCGCACTATGCTTCATGAAGCCAAGAGTCTAGATGCTGTTGTTGTGCACTGTAGCACTAACCCGTGAAATAGAGTTCACCTTCCTAGAGATGGCAGCTTACTACCCACCTATCGGACGTAGGACAAGGCATTCAGATGTTTACAAAGAGAGAAAGATGTAGTCAAATTCAATAGAGATCATGCTTTTGCTTTCTCTCTCTCCCTTTCATGCACACATACCCATCTCCAAATACACAAATGCAGCACATGCTTTGTTCCACATATCCACAGTGGGACTCATTACATTATTACATTACACTCTTTCAGTTCTCCCCCTTCACTCCTCACCCATTCCCTGCCTCCACTTTTTTCCACTTCAAGTGTTTACATCACATCTGATCCCTGAATTATTCTAGAGATTAATTGTGTCTAACTTCACCCTCCCTCTTCATCCCTCTTCATCTTCATAACCTCACTCTCTCTTACTTACTTTGACTCCATTTCACTTTCAATTACCAAACTGCCACCACCAGGCACATAGAGGGGAAAATAAAACACATGCAAACAAAAAATACACACAGAGCCTTGTGTATAATGCGAGAGCAGCTTCATCCATTTATGCATGCCTCATTTAGGTGTTCCTATTGTATACATCCCCTGGGAGAATGTATGCAGATGGACTGGTGGTGGTAGTGGTGGCACGGGTGTGGGAAAGTTCCATCACATACACACATACATGCACACAAAGTAAGCATGTATGTTTATGTGGCCAATGTTATGCTGAGGTTGGGGTCTTCCCTCTGTGTGGAGGGACATAAAAATCAGTGTGCATAACACACAACCAAGCATACTGCAGTATATGGCTACAATCAAGCTTTTATGTGGACCTGGCACAATAAACGAGGGTGAGAAGTGAAATAGCCATTCTGCATACCATGGGCCTTCAATAAGTATGGACAGTCAACCATAAATATGGAGCTATGTAGGACTGTGAAAAACAGCTACAGGAAAACATTTTTGAAAAGTGAGATACACCAGAACACAATATAGTTTTCTCTCCTAAAACGCTTTTTCTTTTCTTCAGAAAAAGCCAACATGGGCTTTTTTAGGATACTATGACGTATATGTATAAGCATCAAAGCATCAATTTAACAGATGATCTGAAAGGGTTGCACATGTGTTTGTCTATTTTTGGCAAGGCTCAGCAGACGATTTTTTGACACATGCCATTTCCCAACTGTGAGTCTTAGAAAAGAAAATTGACAGGTCTCTTTTTCAGTCATAGATTAGCATGAATCTATGCTTCCTGGGATGTCACTGGACTCAAAGCCATGCAAGCACACGTTACTGGTACACTACTATACAATCAGCCTTTCAAAAGTCTATCTCAAGGCACTTTACAGTTAGATTAGAGTATATAAGTTATATATAAGAGAGAAAACCCAGCAATCCCTTCTAAACAAACACTGGACAACAGTGGAGAAGAAAAACTCCATTTAATGGAAGAAACCTCCAGCAGAACCAGTTTCAGGGTGGGTGGCCATCTGCCTCGACTGGTTGTGGTGAGTGGACAGTGGAGAGTGAAAGAGAGCAGACAATAATAGCAAGAACAAAATATGGACAGGACAATAACAGCAGTGTCCTCATGGAGCCAGACAGCAGGACCTGGGTCACAGTGCTGTCTCCTATGATGAGGATCTGGAAAAAGGATAGGAAGCAAGAGAGATAGAAGAGGGAAAGGCGCACATCTTATATGCTGTGATGTGCATGGGAGAGAAAACAGAGGGTTAAAATTATGTAAATAAACCAACTAACTAAATAATGAATGATGACATGATCAGACAGTTATGACGGGGCACTTCCATTAAGGATTTTATAGGTCATTAGAACCAGTGGAGAGAAGAAGCCAGGAATGGTGTAATGTGGTCAAATTTCCTGGTTTTGGTTAAAATTCTAGCAGCAGCGTTCTGGACTGTTTGAAGACTTTTAATACTGGCTTGGGGCATACCTGAGAACAGCACATTAGAATAATCAAGTCTGGATGACACAAAGGCATGAATTAAAGTTTTTGCATCTGTCATTGACAGAGAAGACCGAATTTTAGCGGATCAAATGTTATTTTTGGTTGTAGAGCTCTGAGAAATGGCGGCACGTTGGTGTAGTGGTTAGCACGGTCGCCTCACAGCTAAAAGGACCCGGGTTCGATTCCTGGGGTCGGCCGGGTGCCTTTCTGTGTGGAGTTTGCGTGGGTTTCCTTTTTAAAAGGACCCGGGTTCGATTCCCGGGGTCGGCCGGGTGCCTTTCTGTGTGGAGTTTGCATGTTCTCCCCCGTGTTTGCGTGGGTTTCCTCCGGGTACTCCGGTTTCCTCCCACCGTCCAAAGACATGCATGTCAGGTTGATTGGGCCTTCCGAAATTGTCCGTAGGTGTGTATGTGAGTGTGCATGGTTGTTTGTCTGTTCGTCTGTATGTCGGCCCTGCGATGGACTCCCCCGAAGACAGCTGGGATAGGCTCCGGCACCCCCCGCGACCCGAAATGGATTAAGCGGTAGATAATGGATGGGTGGATGGAGCTCTGAGAAATCACACAGCTGTCAAGCATTAAAGTGAGCTGATCAAACATGAGACACTGCCAATGACCAGCATCTCAGTTTTTATTTGATTTTAAGAGCAGAACATTTTTTGACATCCAGCTTTTGAGAGCAGACAAACAGGATTCTAGTTTATTAATCTCCAACAGATCATCAGCCGTTATGGGTACATACAGCGTTGTATCATCCGCATAACAATGAAAGTTAATTCCATAACATGAATGAATTTTACCTATGGGTGATATATAAAGAGAGAAAAGGAGAGGGCCGAGAACCAAGCCCTGAGGTACTCCTGAGGTACCAAGCAAGCGCTAATTTAACCCAAATTTAATTAAAATAACACCAACCTGCTGTTAATGTAATTTTCAGCCTGTTCTGTAATGAGAGAAGAGAAGAGAATGAGGAGGTGATTTTATGCCTAATGTGATCTTTTTTATTGCAAAAGAAATCTTGGATCATGTTTGTTACTGATTAAATAAGAGTAATTGGAGGCTTTTGCACTGGATAAAGCATGCCTCTAGTTCAGTACAGTATTATGCCACTACAGGTAAAGAGATTCAGACTTTGAGGTCCGCCCCTTACATTCTAATCTCCTGCAGGTCTGTTTAAGACTAGAGTTTCTGCAGTAAAACAGGGTGTAGACCACCTTAACCTTCTGGTTTTGGTAATAAGAGGCGCAACTGAATCCAGGAGATCGAATAAGGCAGTGTTGAAGTGATGAAATGATTTATGGGCCATGTTCAGGTGAATGTTAAAATCTTCCATAATAATGATAATCATTGCAGTGTGTGATTAGAATTAGAATATTTGGTTAAGTCAAGTTTCACGTCCAGACCATGCTGCAGGATCAGATCGTTTATCAGTAAGGATTTAGAAGATAATAATCTGATGTTTATAAGAACAAATTTCACTCTAGTATGTTCTGAAGGGCTTTCATTATGGTGGCAGTCTATAGAGTTGGAGGTAGGGATACCAATAAGTGAATTTTGATTCACACCTCTTGGTTGTTTACAAATTGTGAGGCAGGGGAGGGAGACAGTCTCAATTTTATAAATCTCACTGCTCTGGCAGTCTGTACTGTTGGGATTTCCATGACTGGACATATTAATTAAGCTAGTGGACTCCAACACTGCGCTAGCAGGCTCTCTAATCACCTGCGACCTGCTGAGTACTAATTGCTTAATGTCAAACCTGCTTTAAGCCCCAGTCTATATTCCTGGATAAAACATGCTCCAGTAGGATGCAGACCGTCTGCTTTCAGCAGGTCAGGGCAGCCCCAGACAGAAGGCCAGTTATCTACTAAATAAAATTCCTGTTCTCTACAGTGTCCAGCCAGCCAGCGGTTAAGTGAAATAAGTCTATTGTACATCTCATCATTTCCCTGAACGGGTAAGGAACCAGAGACAATTAATTGATGGTATTTTACTCTGGTATTATACTCAGTAAGGATGGGTGAACATGTCTCAGCCTCCCTCACTCTCAGCACTGGAGCCCCCCAGGGTTGTGTTCTGAGTCCCCTGCTGTACTCTTTGT